>JXWZ01002182.1:0-11143 GCA_000956215.1 Anopheles farauti No. 4 | reverse complement strand
GGCGCTAGGGTTTTTGCCTTTTTCACTGCGCAACTGACTGTGCCGTGAGCTAATCAATAAACGAGGAAGTGGTTTGGTGCGACTCAATAAGCGCGCACCATTTAGCGAGAAGAACAAACACACTAGTGGTGCACCACCGGGGGGAGAAAGTACCAACAAGTGCGGGAACGTTTCGTTCGGATAAACTTTGCATTCGCAAGCGACTCTAAACTGAACTGAAACGGAAAGTTTTTGTTTGGTGGTGGTGGGATTTTTTTTTTTTTTTTGTAGTGAATTTCGTAATCGCTGCTCAGCTTCGTTGCCGTTCAAGATTCCGTGCGGTATGCTGGGTTTAGAAAAAAAAGAAAGAAAAACACCCAAACGATTCCACCGACACCGCGTGCACAGCGCGTTTGATCGAATTGAAATAATTGCCCACCGCGATCGATGCAGGGAAGGGGAAAATTAGCGAGTTTGTGCAACGCCATTAGGCATTGCGATGTGTATTTTTGTGTTTTTTTTTTTTTGAGGAGAAAAGTGGATAATGCTAATGTGTGCTAATCTGAGCGCACGGAAAATGGTGCGCAATTTGGCCGAAAATTGTTCGCAAACACCTTGTTCTTGGTCGGTTGTTTACGAGCGGCGTTTAATTACGGCCGAATGCCGCACGCTCGGTAAACGCCGCCCCAGTGGCCTAACGGAGAAGGCACCGGCCTCCTAAGCCGGGGATTGTGGGTTCGAGTCCCACCTGGGGTAATAGTAAGGAGAGGAGCGCAAGCCAAGCCGAACGGGAAATTAAAATGAGATGAAAAACATCACACATATATATTTCTCCCTTTCTTCCCCGTGCCCACTTCACATATTTAAAAAGAAAAAAAAATTACCTGATAGCGCTGTCACGAAGAACAAATGGGGAGAATGATTGGTTGTTTGTTTATTTTGTAGGCATAGAAAGCTCAGCTTCAACTGCCTTTTGTCTCTTCTGTACTAATTAAGAACCGTATTGTTAGCTTGTTTAATAATAAATCTTTTTTTTTTTGTCGCTAATTGAACGCTTCCCCATTCGCAGCCGACCATCATCTCCAAGTCCCGACTGGTGAAGTACTTTGACACGAGTGAGCTACCGGAGGAGCTCGGGGGCATCATCGCTTACAACCACGACCAGTGGATACAGTCACGTGAGGTAAGAAGGCCTGCTGACCGTGAGGGTTCCTTTTCCAGCGGTACGATTAATAATTAGCCCATGATTACTCAATTTCGTAAAGGCTGTCGGGGCGAAGTGAAAGGAACGGCGTGTGTTTAAAACAGCATTGTGTGAAAGAATACCCAACGAGCGGGTTTAACGTTTGCCGTTCCGTTTATATGAGGCTTTATTTACCATACATTAAATCGGCACCTGATTTGCCCTAGCAATGAAGATAACATATTCCCGCACCGAAAACATTTTAAAAGTGTACCTTCCCCGCCTCTCTAATATAACCATTCCGATGCTAATTGAGTGAGATTCTTGTGGAGATTAAGTGTCCAACTTCCTGCCCAGCGTGCCCTCTTTCCCTCTCTCGCTTTCCCGCCAAGCAGAACTTTCTTCATCGCATCGGCGCAAACGAGCAGCTTCTCGGTTGTTTTTTTTTTTTGCTGTCTGCAGCAGCCACCTTAATCTCCACGACCCGATCGGTGATAAAATTCCCATCGAACGGGGATGGGTCATAAAAAATCTTCTCACTCCATTGCCGATCGCATACACGTACGTGTGTCCGTGTGTCCGTATTTCATCTCCAGGTTTCTCCACTTGCTCAAAGCAGCCTCCCGTGTGGGATGATAGTTCTCGTCATGCAGGTTAACTAATGTACAACCCTTTTGTTTTGGCTTTTCTCTCCCACACCTACACACACGTCTCAAACCGCCCCTCGTCACCAACGGCGCAGCGCATCGAAGAATTTCGAAAATCGTACGACAAAGCGATGGGCGACCTAGAAAACCTGCACCTCATCCTGCTGGACAATCGGACGGTTCGGGCCAGCGAGTCGTCGGCGGCCCTCAAATCTTGCCAGCAGCTGAACGTGGATGTGCAAAAATTTCTCTCCCTCGTGATGGACGGCGGTAAGTGTGTGTGTGTGTGTGCTTGTAGCCGGTGTGGAATCACCGGTTTGGCTGGCTTTGCGTGAGTAAGCAGCTTTTCCAGGGCGCGTTCGAGGTATATATTCATAAGTTTCTCCTCCGCACAGCGAACTTGACTGATCGGCCGGGCGATGGGACGAAGGGCTCGCGTCGCGAGACACCATGTTTGGCTAATTGAACAATCGATCGCGATGCGATTACACCGGTCGATGAGAGCTTAATTTCTTCGGTTGCCTCTGCACTGTGATGATGATAGGGCTAGGCACCGGAAGCGCGCAGCTGTGCGAAAGCAGCATCCCATCCGCACCGTTTCCGCTTCGCTTCGGGTAGAAGCTGGTGTGCCCAGCAGGCTCATTAGCAGATGAAACGAACATGTCACACACTTGGTTTGTTTTTTTTTCTGCCTGCCAATAAAAGGGTGTGCCATTTTTTTGCGAGTGGTATTGAAGTAGCGAGAGGGTAAATGCACCAATTATGGATGAATTTATACCGGGTTTTCATGACAACAATAATTGTGACGCAACTGCTGAAAAGAAAATCAAGAAAAATATGTTTTAATTATGCTCCTTTTTAAAATTTATATTTTAGACGCTTTTTCTGTAAATTATTGCCATTTTTTTCTGAATCCCTCTAATGCACTAATTGTTGAGCTATTTTTGCTCCAATTTTTATGATTGGTATTAAAATCGATGAAATCCGAGAAAATGAGCTTCAATTAATTTCGAAAACAAATTCGCTTAAAAAATATACAAATAAATTAGTATTTTCAGTAGCAAATATCAAGCTCAAGATTTTCGATAAAAAATAAATTAAATATGGTAATCTGCAGATTAGTATTAATTATTGATTGATTAATTAAAAACTTAATGTTATGAAGAAAATCGGATATCAAATATTTGCATTTGTTCCTAATATTATTAACCCAAATCGTTCAATGTTTAACTGATAGTTAGACAGTGTTTTCCTTTCCGATTTTTCTCGACAATCGCTCAAGAATGCACTTACCCCATTATTCGTCCCATTGCAACATTTTCCGTTTGAAAGTTCGATTCAACTCGGATTGGAGCTTGTCGCAACAGGTCTTTCTAAGAGCCCAGCTCGACTGCCCAGTTTCCAATGTAAACTATGTTCGCACGAAGTTCTGCTTTCGCTATAAAAAAAAAAAAGAAAGACAAACGCGACCACTTAGCAAATGAGCGGACGGTGGCGGTAAACACCATCGCTCGACCAGCGTCCCGTCCGGTCCGGTCGGTTAGTGCGTTTTTATTTAGTTTTATTTACCCAACCACCTAGGCCTTCGGGTTCGGCCGATCTGGGTCAGCCACCACATGCTGGAGCCCGCGCACGATGGATTTCCATAGCGGAGAAGGGTAAATGGGTACGCTAATGGGCTAAACTTTGCGTCCCGTGTGGCTTGGTGGTAATACCGTTCCGGTGGTTGGGAACGTGCCGGCCAAAGAACAATGCCCATGGTTATTGCTTTAGTTGAGCAGCTTGAACACCTGAATATGCGCGTGAAGTGAACGTTTCGAAATGCGTTTGGAAGTAATCTGTAAACTGTATCAATACCGAGAGCGTTTATCTGAACGCATGAAATTTAAATTTGTTTTTTATTTTGTCCACCAACACATGGCACCGTCGCCCAATGTGCGTTCCATACAAAATACGCGCAGTGGAAAGCATCGAACGTACACGCGGTGCCTTTCGGTGGGCTCCGGCAGCAATTAAGCCGACGGTTGCAATAAATCGCACCGTGCCGCGTTAATTGAATGCGTAGCAATAGTTTAAAGTGGCTGATAAAATTATGAATTCGGTAATTGTATACCCCAACGCCGTTTACCATTCAATTAAACACACCTAGTCTAACGATCGTTTAAGGTGGAGCAGAAAATGTAGCACTCGATCTTGAAACCGCTGGCAAATAGTAAATAATAATACCAATTTCTTTTTTTCTTTCCTCCCCCACACCCCCCTCTCCCCTAGGTAAAAAGTTACTGGCCCACTTGGGTGACCTCCACAGTGCGAAGGCGGCAGTAGCGCAGGATCTCACCGACGGGAAGACGCAGGTCGAGCGGATGTTGAACGCACTCGACCGCAAGCAGACCACCGTCAACCAGGCGTGGACGGAGTTGGAGAAGACGGTGGAGGTGTTGCAGGAGTTGGCCATCCTGGAGGAAGGTGTCTCGCACGTAACCAGCTGGATACTGACGACGGCCGAATCGATGCTGAACGCACAGCTCCGCGTCGGTCACGACGTCGGTACGGCCGACCAGCTGCGGCTGGAGCACGAAATCCTCGAGCTGCAGTGCTGGCGGACGTACGGCTGCTACGCCGAGCTGCTCCACAAGATCGACCATTTCCCGCGGCGCAAGGACACGGCCGCGTATCGGGATCTGCTGTCGCAGCGCGAATGGATGGACTTTGTGTGCCGTAGCTTTGCCCAACGGTTGGAGCGCCGGCGGAACGTGTTGATCACGTCGGTACGGTTCTTCCGGCTGGTGGCTGAGTACTTCGACCGGACGAGTGAGGTGTTCCAGTCGCTCATCATGGGCGAGCGGGTGGAGGACTACGCGCTCGCGAGCGCTAACTTGCAGAAGCTGAACGACAACCAACGAATGCTCGGTAGGTATCCGGCGCGGAGTGGCATTGGGGTGTTGGTCCTCGGTGTTGGTCCTCGGCTTACAGTTCGTTTCCTGTCTCGTGTCGTTCACCGTAGAAATGATGGAGAAAGAGATCATCAAAGAGGGCGAAAAGCTGAGCGATGTGCTGCTGATGCCGGTGAAGGATGCGGTCGGCCGGGACATCGATGTCGACTACAGCGAAGAGATCGGCAACGTGCGGGACATCCTCGACGCGACCCGGTCCCGGTCGCGCATCTTCGCCGACAGTGTCGAGCTGCAGAAGCTAACGCTCGATCAGATCACGCACATCTTCAAGTACGAACGGGACGCCCGGACCGCGGTCAAGTGGATGGGCGATCTGCACCAGGTGATGGTGCGGTCGCACGCACACGTGGGCGCCACCGTGCGCGAGATCCAGTCGCAGAAGGACGAACACCAAACGCTCCAGGAGACGGCCAAGGGCACGTACAACTACGGCTGCCAGCTGCTGAACGCGTCGCTCGCGCTGCGCCAGTCGTGCAAGCTGGAGACGGCGCAGAACATCACGATGACCAAATCGCTGCAGCGCACCTGGCGTTCGTTCCAGGCGGTGGCCCAGGAGCAGATGACGCGGTTGCGCGTGTCGGCCGTCTTTCACCGGAGCGTCGAGGAGCAGTGCGTGAAGCTGCGGGAACTGCACGAGTGCGTACTGCGGATTGGCGAGATCGCCGAGCAGGGCCGGAGGCGGGCACGGCTGCGCAAGTACCTGGCGACGCGCGAACGGCTGCTGCTTGAGGTCGGTCGCATGGTTCGGCTCGGGCGGCTGCTGAAGACGCGCCTGAAGGAACCGTTTCTTCTGGACGACCGGCACGACGCGTAAGTAACGAGGCGAGGCGGTGCAAGCCGACCGGTGATTTATTAATAACACGCCGCTCTGCTAATGAGCCACTCTGCAGGACACACAGTGGACAAGAAGATGTGGAAATTGGAATTCTTCTTTAAAACTAGCTTAACTCTAAGAGCATGCCATTGGGGGTTTTGAGACGAAAAAAAAAAACGATAAAGTAAGCTTACCGTGCACATTATTTTCCATGAAAAATCCATCTAGTCGCAGTATTCACGCATGAGCGCAATTTTGGCCAACACCCCATGGGCATTCTTCCCATGGTGCTTGCTTTATATAATCCGGCTCATGTTTTGGATGTTTCGTTGGACCGATTGCTGTTCGTGCAGTCTGTTCCGTGCTCTTGTACGTCCGCATTCCTGTCCGTGTGCGTTTCGGTTTCGTTGAAGTTAGTTGCTCGGTGCACATTTGGAGCTAAGTTTTGGCTGCGACTAGAACTGAAACCATTCTCCTTTTCTCCCGTCGCCAGGATGGCCAGTCCGGAGAACATCATTACCGAAAGTGATAACATTATGGCGTGCGAAGCGATCTCGAACCGGCTGGCGGAGGTGTCGCAGGTGGCGGAATCGTTGGACAGTGTGCTGAGCGACGTGCAGGGTGGCTTCGACGACGAGGTGGAGGAGCTGACGGGTGGCGACGCACCGGACGCGGCCGGCAAACGCGCCGATAGCGGTAGCCAGAGTGATGTGAGTTGTGCGGAACATTCTCGGCCGTGGGTGTGGGGTTTTTATGTGGTGTTTATGTGTGTTTTCTTCGGTTTCCCCCCCTGCAGGATTGGAGCTCGAGTGTAAAGTCCACCGATGATGGGTCGTTTGTGACGGCGTCGGATTGGCCCTGCACGCCCCAGTCCCGATCGTCGTCGTACCATACCGCCTCCGAGTGTCGGACCTCCCCCTGGTGGGGTGTGGAGTCGATCGAGCGGCAAAGCTCGCTGGAGAACGATTCGGCCGAGGATCCCGATCCGGAAGCGTTTCCCTCGATCAAGCTGCTGTCCGGGGTGATGATCACGTCGAGCGCGAATCTTTCGTTCGACGAGTCCGAACTGCACGGTTCGGCGAGTGTCGACTCGCATCCCGATTCGGACGATACGGTACCGACGGTGGGCTCGCAGGCCAGTCCGATCGGGACGACCAGTTCGGCCTCCAGTTCGGCGCTCAACTCCATCAATCGTCGTGAGAACCTGGCGCTCTCGCTGACCCCCGAGGAGCTGGAACAGATCGAGAACGACATACGCAACAACAACCTGCTCGCGTCGGTGGACATCGCCGTCGGGAAGGAACTCGTGCAGAGCACGCAGGTGACGCCCACGAGCGAGGACAGCGGCAACGTGAGTACCAGTAGCGTTAAGCTCGACGCGGACGATACCACCCGGTTCGAGCCGGTCAAGGGCCCGGCGGACATCTCCGGACTGACGTACTACTATCAGAACATCATCACCAAGCACACGGTGAAGAGTTGCTTGTGAGGGAAGAAGGAAACCGGTGGGGCGATCTTCGACAGCCATTCCACTGCTTGCCAGGAGCTACGATGCTGACGGTGGCATTGAACCAAGAATTAGGTAGATTAGTGGACCGAACGAATTTTTCAGTTGCGATATTATTACGGTTAGCGACTACGTGGTTGATAGGGAACCGCCCACCGCCTCTGCATGATTGCGCTTTGCGCCCGAGTGTGTGTGTGCGTGTGTGCGTTTAGAGTGTATAATTTAATTAGAATTAGTAAGCTAGTTGCAAACAAAACACGCCAGTTTGATGAATCTGTTACGCGCATGTTGATTTGTTGTGTTATTTTGGCCGTAAAATAAAAAAAATGTCCCACATACATAAGTAATGCTTTCGTTTGACGAGTGTGTGTGAGTGTGTTTGTTTATTCACTGTGTGTATGTGTGTGTGTGTGCTACCTTTTTGTTCCCGTTTTCGCCGTGTGGTTTTTCTCGTGAAAATTATTTCCCATCCAGATTTCAACGATTCGATTCCAATTCAGCAGAACAAAACCAGCCGAGCGCCTGTTACACTGCAATATGTGACGTTTCTTAATGGAACGCCTGACGGTATGCAATCATCATTGCACCGCGGAAGTGAAATAGAATCAAGCAAAAGACCCAACCAGCAAATCGAGCAGTTTTCTGCTCTCAGATAAGCTTCTCGGACGAGCACGACTCGCTTTACAGTTCGTGTTCTGAAAAAAAAAATAGCTGCCTTTAAAATACATCTGTTTTTCTAAGGAAATCTTTTCAACCATTGCAAGCACATTCGATGCATTGAAAGAGACAAATTTTAATAATTTTTTTTTTATTTTAATTTTAATTTTTAAGTCTCGTAATCTTTCGCAAGCTCTCGTGTCGGCGGGAACAGTGGCAACTGCTCTCGTAGAGTCAAGAAGATCTTTCAAACAAATGATCTTAAATACTGTTTATTTGTCTGCAGCTTAAATTCCCAGCAAACTAAGGCCACAACCATAACAGCAAACAAGGTTTCCATTCAACTAAATTAAGGCCAGCAAGTATTTTCAATTTTAAAGCACAACCCATTCGGTTGGTTAACTTGAACAGACATTACAGTTGAAGGACTATATGATAATCAAACGAATCACATGGTGGACCACGATTGGTGACGTGCTCAACATGCCCGGAGCAAAACAAAAAGATAAGGAAACCTTTAATTATTGCAAATTAAAAACGTTTCAATCTCCCAAGCAGAGAAGGTGCTATTTGCAGTCAACAATTTATGCCGCATTCTCCTCATCACACAACGCTTATCTTCCACCACGCCAATCTGTTTATGTTTCGATGATAAAGAGAGATAATCGAGCACCGAGTTGTGCTCGAGACGGCTCCAAAATCTGCTCGATTCTTTCGTCGTGTGTGCTCCGAGATTTAAGCGTCTTGTGGGTGAGAAGAAAAGTCATCATAAACCGTTCTCCAATAAGAGAGATGAAAATAAAAACCCGCTCGATTGACCACCGGAACGGTGCGTATATTCTCCATCGCAAACAAAACTTCCCCATCCAGAGAGACATCCGCGAGAGAGCGTCCCGTCAGCGGAGCAAACACCAACGTACGCGAGCGAAGTGGGAGGGGGGGGACAACAACAAAAAAACGAAAACGCGCCTGATCGACGGCGTTCAACTTCCTCCCGCGGCGTGCGCGTGCTTTTGCCCGAGCACGGAGAACAACAACCAGTCTCTCGGATGCAATCGACCAGTGCGGATCTCGCTCCCAAAGCGCCACCAACACGGAGAAGCGAAGATCACAGAAGTCAGGATCAGCGTACAGGTACGAAAGGCGCAGTGTGTGCGAGTGAAAGTGACGAAAAGGGTGGAAAAAGAATTTAAGAAAAGTTCTAAAGCGTTCACGAGCGGTTGAGCGAAGGTGAAATCGAATCGAATCGAACGAAACAGTCAACAAACTATGGACCACACGCAGTCGGGAGTCGTCAAACGTCGTCATGGTGTGCCGCCTTTGCTGCCATTATCATGCACGCTGGGGATAGTGGGATAAGGATGTTTAATTTTTGGCCAAGCCAACGGTGGCAGGGAACAAAAAAAAACCCCAGTGTGAATGAAGAATGAAGAAGCGCCCATGGCGTCGTCGACAGCTTCTCCGCGGCGCCGTTGGAAGGAAGATTAGTTTTCTCAATTTTCAACTCAACGCGGGGAAGAAGAAACCCCGCGACTCACGAAAAGCAAACCGGGAAGCGGCGGCCCCGGGGATCGGCCGTGGCCGCCACCGCCGAGGTGTGAGCTGACGGAGCGTTAACATGCGCGTGCGCGCACCGTTCGTGTCACGATCCCAACCGGCTGTGGTGCGTGTTTTGTGCGCAGCGTAGTGACGAAGGGAGTGCGACGGATGTTGGGGGGAGGGGGCTGGGAGAGGGGGTCGAGAAGAGAAGAAAAAAATCGAAACCAGTTTGTGCGCTTGTGCTTCTTTCGCCAGTGTCTCTCTCGGGGGTGGTGGATGCTGGTGGCTGTAGATTCTCGTATCAAAATTTGTAAAATTTGCCTCTAACTTCCAGGAGTGTTGCATTTGAATTAATTTTAGTTCCTCGAAAGACCGACACCATAGTGATAGCTTAAGTTAAACGTCCTTTTTGCCGAACGAATCGTGTTTCTTTACGTGTACATGTGTGTGTGTGTGTGAGTCTGTGCAGCGTGCGTGATGTAAGTGTGTGAATATCTGAATATCCGGTGGTAATAGTTTGAATTCCGCACTTCGGGGCGTGTCACTTGCAACGAAGAAATCGAAAGTTTAGCACCGTGCGCGTCTTTGTCCGGAAGAACTCACATCTCGATCGAAGTAGAGCAGATACGGTTTTTGGTACGTCAAATCCAACCCCAGTGCAGCGGAGTACGCAGCAGCCATGGAGTCGGCGCCGGGCGGAGATGGACAGTTCTCCACGCTGGACGAGTTGCAACGGAAGCTGAACGAAGATTTCGCCCAAACGCTCGGACCGATGGCCGCATCGCAGCACACGATGGCCGCCTCGTCGGGAGCAGCGGCAGCATCCGGCACGGGTGCAACGATCGCGACCACCATCAGCACCATTGTGCTCCAGGGTGGTCCACTGCAGCTGGTTGTGGCGATTCTGAAGGTAAGCGATCGGGGATGACCCAAACCAGGACCAGGACCAATCCATCGCGGGGGTTATGGGGTTGAGTGCACGCACCAACGCTCATCGGAGATCGAAGATCAGAGTGTGGATGCCGGGATCTCATCAATCATTCCCCGGTTTGCACTCCCCTCACTGGAGGTGATGTCTTGGAATGTGTTTCCTATGCCCCGGGGCGCACCTGGCACGGAAAATGGGAGAACTGTGTGGTATGCAGAAACGATTCGGATCGCGTGTTTCACTCACGAGTTAGAAGAACATATCTGACGAGGTGCTTTCAGCGTTCAGCGTCCGATCTTTGATGCAATTCATGAAGCCACAATCAATTAGTGGACTATGGGAGGAGAGCCTTATAGTTATTAATTCTTTCGCCGATAATTGGTTGTATGTTCTTGCGCTGTGGATAGGGTTCCGCATCCATGGTCAGCCCACTGCCCACTCTACCGTGTGATGTTGGAAAAGTGTAATGCTTCCTGTTCATGCAACTCCGGCCGCATAGCACCTACCAGGCAAACCCTTCTGTCAAGGTCGTCCCTCCCGTCGGAGGAAGCTAGAGTTGCTTCGGAGGTGTTGCATTATGCATTCCGACCACGTTTGCCGCTGGCGGTGGATCGGTGGAGGATAAAATGACCGGATTTGATGAGCGATGAAATGGCACCACTTTCCCGAGTGTGTACTCTTCTCGGTGGTGCTCGATTATGATTGGAACATTAAAGTACATGAAAAGTACAATGTAGGTGGCAAACAATACGATAGTTACCATAGAGATCTCCCTATGTGTTTCGAGCACATCCAAGACATCCACGACTCTCGAGATTCTTGGAGTTATTTTTGAACGTGGATAAAGTGGAGATGGTGTACATTGCAAACTACCTCAACTGGACCTCCAATGGAGGTCCCAAGAGAGCATCTGATAGTGTACATTCCGGTTCGGA
>JXWZ01002172.1:0-29779 GCA_000956215.1 Anopheles farauti No. 4 | reverse complement strand
AATTAATCCCGTTGAGCATGGCTTTATATCAATGTGATTGCTTGGCATTGGGACGCTTATAGATGCACGTTTTGATTCAATACCACTTTCATTAACGCCAATCTTGAATACTTTATTCACTGCATCAACATGCCTGGGCTCTATTCAATGCCCAACTTTTGCTTAATAATGAACTGTGGCAACCGTTTGCCGTTGTAAAAGCGTGGTAGCGGCACATCTGTCGCCTGCCGCAGTTTGTTTGCGACGTACGCTTCGGCGGAAAATTTTTCCGCCTCTTTTATTTGGTTCAGCAATTCCGCCTGGAACAGCTTTTCTTTCTTCAGCTCACGCCTTTGTCGCACCTGCAAGTGGAATTAGGAGTATTTTTGTGATTAAAGTTTATCCAAACGGAGCTGATTGCGATCAATGTTCCGACCTTCAACCACTCGAACTTCATGCGCTTGCGAAGCTTCTTCAGCTTATGCTTGCGCATCTTTCGCCTCCGGATGACGATGAGCCGGGCGGCCTGTTTGCCGTTCTCATCCTTCGGCACGATATCAGCGGGTAGATCCAGCGACGGGAGATGTGTGAGATCATCACCGATCGGTCCCTGCAATCCCGGCCGCTGTACGGGGCTTTCGATAATACGCGACACCAGCGGAATGTCGATGATTTCTTTCAGCGGAATCAGTGGACTCCGGCGTATACTGTTACCTATCTCGAAGCTTCCAGCTGTGGGACGAGCCTGCAGCGGACGAAATGGAAGCAGATCCGCAGATGGCACACACGCGGGAATTTGTTTTGCATTGTAGTTCGTTGTTTTCAGTGCAGCAACCGGTAAAGCCGCTTTCGTCGTTCCTTCCTTGAACGAGAGGCGGCTGAAGTTACGCGCGAGCGATGCAACTCCTGATTTAATGGAAAGCGGGTGTTGAAAGTGAGAAACGCGGTGCAAATTAAATTAAAACAGGCCTATTTACCTTGTACGTGCCGGTGATGAAACATTTTACAGCAACCATCAACAAATTTCACAGCGAAACCACACCGCGATTATACAATGTTTTGATTTTTTAAGAGCTATGACATAGCCCATTGTGATTGTTGGTCAGATTAGGTTGACAGTTTGCACAACGTATTGCACAGTTAAATTATGGAATTGCAATGAAAATCAGTTCAGTGAAAAATTTTCAATTAAAAATAAACAGTTTTCGTGTGTTTTAAGTTTCGTGTAAACAGTTTTCGTGTGTTTTTTAACTGACCACAATTTTACTTGATATCGTAATTAAAATATGAACCTATTTTAGAGACAATCGCTCACTTGATTGCAACCATTGTGCGTGGGTTTCCCCAAAGACAGAAATTCGTGCAAGTTTGACTGTATAACTCCCTAATAGAACAATTTTTTTTAAACCGCACGTGAAACGTTGATTTATGTTTAAAAATTTTTTTGATAAAATTTCATCTGCCATTGAGAAAATACATGAACGCATCGCACAAAAACGAATCCACGAATATATCTAATGTGAAAGCAAGAGGAAGACTTATGTTTGTGTTGCGTTGCATGCTTATAAAAATTATACTAATTTATCACGAATTTATTTAAACGTGGTTACTAGGCGCCATTATACATCACATATATTAGAGAAAATGGATAAAACGAGCCGTCTTGTAGCGTAGTTTTATTTGAAAATGAACGTACTCTTGATTTTCAATTTTTGTTCAGCAAATACATCGAAGCAATCCATTATGTTTCTACGCATGTGCAGCATCAGAATGTTTACAACTCTCGGCAACTAGTAAACATAACTCCGTCGTGCCGAAGCTATTAACCCGGTAGCAATTGTCTATTTTACTCATTTTTTGTGCACCCGTATCCAACAATACGCGATGCCCGTTCTTGGCGCGATAAATTTCGCGCTACTTGTCACGCTCGCCATCGCTGCGGTATGGGCTGCGGAAGCCGATAAGGTTGTGTTTCAGTTTCCGGAGTACGATTTTAAGGAAACGAGCAAAAATGTAAGTATCGATTGGTCCGATCCTGTCCTGTCTCAGTGACCTTAAAGTAACGTCCTTTCCATTCGGCAGGAGCTTACATTCCGCGAGTACGAATCCGCCTGCGACCAGAGCCATCGGTGTACGGAGTTTGATGGCATCGAGCGGACTCGGTGCGTGCGGGAGTGTATCTCACCGTCCTGCTACCAGGAGATATACAAATTTGATGAGGTGCCCAAAGAAAAGGGGTCAGTTGTGTTGGTAAACGGATTGATTGATTTTTTTTCCTTCGATATTTCAGCTCGAAGAAGGTGAAATCGACGTGCGGCTAAACTCATTCCGTGCCTGTTTCATGCAACGACTGAACCGCAATCGAGGTTAACGCACGTCAGCATGCATGCCGGCGTAATCGTAACCTGAATAGTATTTTGAAATTTCCCTACGGTCTGTTCGCTATTCAGTATTCAATGTAACAATATTAGCAAGAGTTCCTGTTGCTTACCATTCCTCTAACCACGGTGGGTTCAAGCGGATCAATCATTTTTTTTAAATAAATAGTCGAACTAATAAACACGTGCGGATTGTATTTTCATTGCTTTATTTTCCATCAAATCCATAATGTCATCTTTGTTTTTCTAAGATGAGAATGAACTAGTTGTGAGGGAATGCTCGATCTTATGCAATAAATGCAGGAGGAAATAATGAAAAGAAGAATGGGAAACGATAAATTTCATGTAAAAAAATATAGAAAGGAAAGATGTTGATTGTAAAAAAATAAGAAAAAAACAGATAATGACATGAGTTTTCCGTTTTAAAAACTACCACATGCCCAGAACAACGAACAAACCATGCCGAGCTTTAGCACGATAGCCGCTGAAAAAATAAATAGATCTCGTGTCGTGCTTCCCTTTTGGTGGGAATTGCCGCTTCCGAAACTCACGATGGAATTAGAATATGGGTACTGGGTCTTGAAAATTGTCGCCCCAGGCGAGAGGAACCAAGATAGCTGTGTCGTCCTGCTTTCCCCACACTGCTTACTTGCTACTAAATCTTAAACCAGAATGAAGCGTATGAGCAGTGTTGGTAATGATGGTGACGGTGAGTTTGGTACGGGCTAAATGACTAAATGAATTTCACACGTTTGACTGGGCTCGGGCGCACTGTTCAAATAATAATGGCACAAACGACTCCGCTCTAGCTGTCTTCCTTGCCGGCCCTCACGGTTGTTTGCTCCGAAGGCTTTCGAAAAACTGTATACTGCTCTTCAGATGGCCTGGCAGAAATACGGGACTGCTCGGACGCTCCGGAGATGTATGGCCGTCACCAACCTCACCATCACCATTACCGTCACCATGCGCTGGTGGCAGTGGTTCACCCTCCTGGTGGCCCACCTTATGGTCGTCTGTAACGTTGCTCCTGTTTTACATACGCGAGTGTGTTGGTGTGTGGATTTGAACGCGGTTTGAAAAGAAACGAGAGAAAAAACAAAACATTTCGTCCAAATGATCAGTAACCTATCACTAACACAGCACACTACACACTAACGGACGGAGACTACTTAAGCTAAACATGCACTAACTAGCTACTGATGCTATTATTATTACTATTTTGCTAGTACTACTGCTACTATTACTGTTAGCACAACTACTGTCGAAAGTGTGCCCCCATATGGGAGCAGGTCATCCGGTCGACCACGTACTTATGCTCACGGATCTGCTTGGACAGACTGCGCGCCGTGATGCTGTGGCCCGGTGCCATCGGATAGTACGTCGACTGCCGGTACGCGTCGAGATTGAGCTTGCGAATCTCGCGAATCTCATCCCGCACCGCGATACTGCTCGTGCTGCTGTACTGGCGATGGCCCTTCGTGCCGGCGCTCGGCATACCCTCCTCGTTCAGCACGTCCGACGATTGGCGGATGAAGTCCTGCACGGGGATCAGACAGTCGATTAGTCGCATTCGAATATGGTTGGGGTTTTGGGTGGTTTAACAACAGATGGCGCCACTGGTTTAATGAGTGATACATCGAAACGGGAGGAAAAGGGAGGAGTATTTTCCTGTGTATGTGTGTTTAGTGTGCATTCTGTAGAGTTTACAGCCAAAATAGCCAGAATGCTTGAAGACGTGCATTTAGAAACAAAAATACTCATTTCCTAGTAGTAGGAAGGTTACTAAGAATTTTTGTTGTTGCGATAGTATATTCAATTTTTAGCTATTTTGACAGTTTTGTTTATGTTAGATTGTGCTGCTCACAATTTTGTGTCCCTGTAATGGAAGATGTTATGGTCGACTCCAATTCGATGCCAGTTTCTGCTGTTTCGTGTGTTTTCGGTGTTATGTTGTTCGGTGTTATTAACGTCGAAATGAATCGTAGGAATATTTCGATATTTTCGCAGTAATAATGTTATGAAGTTTCTAACAAACATTCCACACAAAAATACACAGATACACACACACACACATACATGCATGATCATCACGCTTCATTCACTGTACATTACCTTTCGAAGCTTGATCTATGTATGCCAACATCACATGATCGCCATCATATATCACCATAAATAGAACGAAAACCATAAATAGTATATAACAACAATTTGGGAGATTTTTTTTTCGAAGATCAACTGCTTTTTAACGCACGGGTTCTCGTGCTATCAGGTCCTATAGACTAAATCGCAAGGGCAATAATAAAGCTACAACGGCTATCCCTCTCTCTGTCGTGAACTACTTACCCGTGGTTTGTACAGCGGTTTCGGTGGCATCGATGACAGATCGTTTGAGCTGCCGCTGTAACATTTGGCCAGTTCCTTCACCGACGGCAGCACATCGATCACGTCCTTCTCGATGATGGCAAACTCGCTGCCGGTCGCTGTCCGCGACGCGGGAAAGTCAATGTGCAGCGACGAGTGCATCGAGGGCAGCACGTGCGTTGTGCCCTGCTCCAATGCCCCCGTTCCCTTCGCCCCGCTGTCAACCACTAAGCTGCCGGTGCTACCGGTGAAGCTAAGTTTCCGCTTTGGTGCGAAGAATTTGATCGTTTCCGGTGAGAGTGGTTTTACGGGGAACGGTGCCGGCCGGAGGTAGATACTACGGTCGTCACCGGACGTAAGCTGGGATTTTACGGCCGCCACACTGGACCCACCCGAGACCACTGATGCCGGTTGGCTGGTGTCCGCCGGTTTCACCGGGCTGGATGGTACTGATTGTGGCAGGATTTTGAGAATCGTATCACGAGTGTCCGCTTCCGGCAGGTAGGCACGGGGCAGCGTGGTTATCGTTTCACCGGCCCGAACCATCTTAGCTTCACCCGTGGTCAGATCGTAGATGCGTGTGATGTCCGAGTCTTCGCTGTAGGTGAGACTGTCGAGCTCTGGACGGTTCGGTGAATTGCCGCTTACCTCAGAGGAGGTGCTTAGCAGCGACCCATTCGCTTCCGACTCGACCGGGACGAGATATATTTCACGTGCCGGCGTGCTGAGACAGTCCACCTTGGTGCCCTGCTTTAGGATCGGATCGTCCGCGGTGACTTGGATCGGACGTGCCACGAAAATGTCCTCCGACTTGGGATCTCGCTGTCGGCCAAAACTACTCGAACGATACAGCGAACTGGAGGCGACGGTGGCGGCGTCAGCGGACTCACCTGGCTCATTCACGTTACGCCCAAGCAGCAGTGACTGGAGGATAGTTAATAGTGCGTAAATTAGTATATCCGGGTATTGTATTGCATGTAACACGTAAGTAGCACTGATTAGAGTACAATTTGATTAGCAGCAGTATTAATTAGTATCAGGCAGGTACGCTTGGCCGCTAAATATTAGCCTGAAAAACTTAAGTTCCGATCTTGAACATGGGTTATGTACTCGGCGTTTAAGTATCGAGGAATCACAGCAGGCCTAACATCTCAACACTCAGAAACCGTTTTCAACGATTCCTCGATACGTGCGCCATTCGGGTTAGTAATCGCTAGTAGCGCCACGAACTCATCATTGAAGCGCGAATATCTCTGTGTGTATGAGGCTGTATACTATGAGTTGTACTCTCCACCCGAACATGCCCAGATGATGTTGCTCCCCTTCCGCGTGTGTGTTTGTTTGTGTGTGTGTATATGTTCGTTCGTTACGGAGTTTGCTGGAATGGTGGTTTGATTGCTAGTAGATGACTGTCGAATGAACTGATTGACCCCCGGTTCGATTAGTTTTGTTGTTCGATGAATGAATGGTAAGTAATGGTACATGTCAGAAGTCTACAAATTAGTGTCACATTTTTTCTAGAACCCGAGTACTTCGAGTCGCGTCCAGTTTCCTAACATTAACTCTACGGATCTATCACCAGTAGGTTTTGGTACGCAATTTATGATGAACGTGTTTTATGACGTATATGTGGGTAAGGCTAAGCGAATGATCTAGTTCCACATCCCACATCCTTCCTTACCCCCTTTAAGAGCACCGAGAGAAACCCACCCTCATCCGGACACTTAACATCAAAGAAACCTAGGCTAGGCAAATGACTTACCCCTGCGTTTTGGGTTTTGCTTATGGGAAAGACAGACAAGAGGTGTGAGTGAGACAGATCTCCTGATCTCATGAACTCCCTGTTTACTGTGTGTACTCTGTTTCAGTGAGTGTTTGTGTCACCTGCCGTCCTGTTGTCAGTGTACCGTCCTGGCTGTGCTTTCTTCCTCTGTCTCTGAAATAGGAAACACTTTCCCCAACACACAGTACGAACGGGCCCACAATTCATCCTTCCTGTTTCTGCACAACTCTAGTAGCAATCCACCAAACCAACCAACAGTGAACGAACGAAACATAAACAATACAGAAACGATACCGCGGAAAACGAAACACATAAACACACACACACACACACACGCGCGCGCGAGCGATTTGTTGATGCTTTCGAAACGACAATCCCAACCTACTTAGATGCTTTTAAATGTAGCATGTGGTGAATCCCGGGAACATTGAACGGATGGATGGACTATCGAGTTGTTTTCATGTATTTGTTTTGGGGTACGGGTATCTTATCAACTGCGGTGTGTAATCTCTATCATGGGGTTCTCTAAAAGCCTAACCTTATTCTAAATAATTCCTCTGCTTTCGATGTGTCTCTTTTTGAAAAGGAAGGATCCTAACAACCATTCCATTCCACTGCTTAAAACGTACTACACTAACAAATACCAAGGTTCATAAATGCTATCGACATCGTGACAGCACAGCGGGTAAAAACGGGTTTTGGTTTTACATTGGCACATTCATGTTCTTTGCGTGTACAAGCAGCCACCAGGTCCGCCGATCACTTGCTGAGCGTCGATCGATAGCTATCCGTTCGCCGAATGGCGGCAAACGGTCCAGAAAATTGCTCTATTCGGCTCTTCACACTCGCGCTGCGTCGCAGCGTGCCGAGATCGGTGAAGACCGTCTCAACGACCGCACCCGAACTAGTCCGTGGTGCGTTCTGTGCGGCGGTGGCAATCCTGCGACAGGAGACCGACTTCCGGGGTAGGGTAGCACCCGGACGGACCGCTCGTTCGCCAACGGTCCCATCCGGACCGGGCGAAGACTGTTCGTCGAAGATCGGATTCAACACGAACTGGCGCGTGGTTGCGTGCCGCGCCCGGAAACTGTCCCGCTTGTAGTCGCTGTGCAGGGTTTCCTGCTCGAACTGGGCGAGAATGTGTGCGGGTATCTCGACGGCGGTGTCGCTACCGGCCGCGGAAGGCGTTTTCGTCTGGTACCCCAGATCGACCGAGGCCGCCCGGTGCAGGGTACCACCGATCGCGGCAAGTTCGTTCTGTGGCAGACTACGGTTTGAACGGGTCGAGGGAGATCGACCAACGGTGTTGGAGCGCATTCCGGAACCGCCATTCACCGGTGCATTGTTCAGGAACCGGTCCATGATGTAGGAATCGGGTGGAAGCGTGTAATAGGTTTGGTGACTCACTTTCTCGTCGTCGGTGCTGTGCGACTGTTGGTGCTGCTGTTGCTGCTGCAGGCCAAGAGTTTGCTTCGCCGGTGCCCCAACCGACCGGAGTCGTTCCGGATCGTTGATGTAGTACTCCCGGCCGATCCTAAAAAAAACACACAGTTTGCACAGCATGCGTTAGCAGCGAGAAGTTTTTTACGTTCGAGCAGTGAATACTTACTTCTTCTGGTCCGGTATAATACCACCCGTAACTGACTGCAATGAACGATCGTTCTCGGTACCAGAATCGATGGCCTCCTTGGATGGAGTCTCCTCATCGTCTATGGCAACCGGTGCGACTTCCTTCCTCACTAGCCTGTCGATCTCGATCATGCTAGCGGGTCGGGCCTTTTCCGACAGACGTCGCTGTAGGGCATCCGGGGAGTAGGGATTATTGGCGATCGGTTTGGCGTTACGCCACTTGAGATGCTCCCGTTCGGCAATGGATCCTGTGGAAGTGAAGAAGGTTACTCTAGCTCCATTGCTTCCCGTGCGCTCTCACTGAGCTGCTGCACCCTTACCCGGTATCAGTGTGTCCGGCAAATCCAAGGACGCTTCCTGATCCTGTTCTCCATCGCCGTTGGTCGCTGGGATCAGCGGTGTTTCTTCTGCTTTTTGTGCTGCAACGATCGAACAAGCGTCAGCGGTGGTCTCTTGCGTGCCTGACAATTCCACCAGACTCGATTCGTCCAGCGAAGCGTCACTTTCGACCAAACTGTGTTTACTATTTGAGGGGTTAGTTTCAATGCTAGGAGACGGTGAAGATGTCCGTCCGTCCGCGGTGAGGTTAGTCGACATGCAATTGTTAATGACGGTGGCGGTGGTGGTGGTGGTGGAGGAGGTGGTGGTAGGAGTGTTGGTAGAGAAAGAAGTAAATGGCGATGAGAGGGAAGGAAGCTCGGTGTCACTGAATGGCATGCTGGTGTCATCGATTTTGGACTCCGAGCGCGACTCGATGGAGGCGAGCATCGTTTCCTCGGTGTGGTCGTGTGACAGCGCTGTCGTAGACGGTTGTTCGCTGGAAGGTGTATGTGTCACGGTCACTACATGATGCGGTGGCTCCGGTGAGGTGACGAGCAGCGCTTGTGATGATTCACCCGGCTCGATGGAGCTCTCAGGAAGGGGCATTGGCTCATCTTCCATCATTTCTGCTTCCTCGACGTATTCGATGTTCTTCAAGCTGTTGCTATAGTCGGCCATCAGTAAACCTGTCACTTCCACAGGGCTGGGAAAGCATTCCTCAGAGAACGGTTCGTCCCTTATCGAACGATCCGGTTCCATCATTTCCGCTTCTTCGACATACTCGATGTTCTTCAAACTGTTACTATAGTCAGCCATCTGTAAGCCTGCCACTTCCACAGGGCTTGGAAAGCATTCCTCTGGGAATGGGTCGTCCCTTATCGTATGACCCTTACACGGACGAACGTCAGTTTGGGTGGGATCGTTAACCGCGATTAGCAGATCGTTCTCGAACACGGCAAGAGCATCTAGCACTTCCGGTGACTCAACCATCACCCACTGTTCGGGTTCCGGTGCGGGAAGTTGATCGATCTCGTACGTTCCCTCCTCTGTCGGTCGATTCAGGATGCCTTTCAGTTCCTCGCAGTACGCACGCATCTGCTCGGTTACGGCAGCAATCCCGGGAAGAGCCTCCGGACTCGGCGCGTTATTGTCGAACGTTACCAAATCCGATTGCAGCGTGATCTGAGCCGGTTGTTCCGCTTCGTCATCACTCTCGAACGGATCGTGTACGGGAACCGTGTTTAAGTCTAGTTTCTTTAGCTGCTCTGCAAATTCCAGCTGATCTTGGTTGCGCACATAGATCGCTGCCGGCGGAGTTTCCCTTATTTGAAGCAAATCCGGCGATGGTTCGGTGGTACCATCCGGATCCGAATGCTCTCCCAGCGAACGATACTCATCCTCCGGAGCCAGCAAACTCGACTCGTTGGGTAGCTCAGGCACATCAAATGACTCCAACGCGTCGAAGGATCCTACCAGCGCCAGACTGTGATTGGTCGCTTCCGAGATCGTACGATATTCACTTTCATCATGCTCCGTCTGCATACTGTCGGTGTGGGGAAGCATCGTATGCTCGCGCTTGATCGATTCTGGCTCTTCCGAGATCGCTTCCAGCGAAGTCTCAGCCGGTGCGGGAATAATTTCATAAGCCACCGGCTCCGTATCCGCCGCATCGAGCAGCAGTGCCGGTGGTTGCTCCTCGGAAATGGCCGTCAGCGGGGAACTGTTTGCGAGCCGATCGAACACATCCGTAATGGTCATCATGATCGGGTGCGGTGACAGGACGGGCTGCTGTATCGGAGATCCCGGCGGCGAAAGGGACTGCAGCTGCAGCAGTTGTTGCGACACTTCCGGATGTTCGAAAGGCTCTGGTTTGTTAGTGTTCTTTCTAGAGGCGACACTATCGGTTACGCTATTATCACTAGCACCATTACCGGGTACACTACTACTATCGGCTACGCTACCAGCCGCTACGATTACTACACTCTCTGCTACGGGATTTGATGGAGAAATATTCGAATGTGGGTGTTGTTGCGGTGCTGAAGAGAAGGTGGGTTAAGGGAGTTTGAGCGTTGTTAGTGTTCAAATAACCATACCGTGGATTAGTGTGCGTGCAAGCGAGTAGGACATCATGTGGGTTGTGTTATCAAAGGGGAGGGAGGTGCCCACATCAGGGGGTACTGCCACTGTCACCGGTACTGGTCGAGCGAAGGGTTATGGTAAACTGTAGGACCTGCGGCGGTCGGGATGACTTACCTCGATCTATTGGGATTTCTTTTCGATCACCGTAACCGTTGGCTGGGCTGCGTTCGGGGACGCTGAAAGAGTAACCGAACCGAAGAAAACACTCTTGTAAATAAGGATGCACCCACAGAGCAATCGGAAATAGGTGTATGTAAAGATATCTCTTACGAAAACTATTGGGACATCTTATCACAAAAGAAAGAGCGACAAGCGCGTGAAGCATTAGCAGGAGGAGAAAGAAAAGAACCCGAAACACTTACTACTTACAGCCCAGTGCCACCGTACTTACCGACTGTCACCGGCCTCGGTGCGCTGTTGCAACTTCACGTCGTCCGTGATGACATTATTGTTTGGCTCGAAAACATCATCCAGGAAGGGATTGGTCGTTTCCACCTTTTCCACTGCCACCGGTTCCATACTGATTAGATCATCGACGGACAAAGCACCGTTCCGTGCCGGAGACTGCTCTGCCAGCAGTTGACTGTTTCTGGTCTCCAACAGTGGCTCCTCGTTGACCGGCAGTGAGTTGATCGATACGAGACTGTCGGGCGCTATGTGCTCCTCCAGCGACTCGTGCGTTTTGGATGACGACGAGATGCCCTCACTGGTGTCTTTACTGCTTGAGGCCATCGGCACTCCCACCAACGGTGCGGATGAGCTATCCTTGCCACCGTTGGCTGCGCCATCCGACTCGTACCCTTCGCAATCGGATCCCGCCTCGGACAGGTCGCTAATCTCGTCCGCATTTTTGTCACCGATCAGCGCCTTTACCTCTTCGGTGGGCGACGGAACCAACATGGCGATCGAAGATTCGGTCGTCTTCAGTTGTCGCTTGCGGAACAGCCAGTTCTCTTCCCAGGTACCATCGGTGGCGTTCGATTTCAGCGACTGCAGATCGTCGTCCTCCGCGCCCGACCCAGACCCGGTCGTGTCGGACAGATCGGGCAGTGGAACCTTATGGTGCTGGATGTAGTCGCTCAGGTACGACTCGTCCGTATCGTCCGAGAGTCGTCGTTCGCCGGTGGCAGTGTAGCTGACGCTGTCGTGTTGTAGAACTTCGTCAGCCTATTTGGGTGTTTGTGCGTGTTGTTGGAAGAAGACGTTGTAGTATATCCGGGTCCTCAAAACAAAAAGCAATCCCCGCCATAATTAAGTACTTACCGCTACGGACATCTGTCTGAGTGTTTGCTCACCGCCGCTTACTACGACGAATTCGCAGACGGACATGAAAAAAGAAATATGAGACGAGACAGATAGAAACGAAACAATCGTGTAACTGCGTTAGAGGACACGAAATACTACGGGTGAAAGCATTTTGCGTAGGCTACAGAAAGCAGCGGGTGTACCGGTAAGCGAACGGACACTTCCCCCAAACACCGGGAGCATAACCTTTGATCGCACGGGGGACGCTACCAATTTCCTAGAAGAAAGCTATTTCCTGGTCAAGGCTAACTGGACAGCAATTTAGGGTCGTTTTCTATCGGTGCAACAAGGTGGTAAAAATCACAACAAAGCGGGCTTCTTGCGGGTGACGATGGTACAAGAAGGTGACCTAATTGCATTACCAAAACAACAACAGCAAAAAAAACTATTTCTTCGCATCAACAAAAGGAAGCAAAAGGGGACGCAAAAAACAAGGGACAAAAGTAATGCAATTATTTCCACGTTACACCACCGTATGGCTCGTGTCATTATTTTAAACTCCACTTTAAACAAAAACGTTGTCCTGGGCGGACACACATAACTGCTGCTCGAAGGCGCCACCCAAAGTCGATACCAACTTTAGATTAAAGTCGCGCTTCGTTCTGCCTTAAGCAGTTTCTAATCCTGCTCCGATCGTTACGAAGACGTCGGAAGGGCAGCCAGCACGGGGAGAGAAACTTTCCCTCACGGGTGACTGAAGAATGAACGCGTTGAGCTGCTGTCTGGCAAGTTCTTGGCCACTGGACAGAATGTTGCATAATTGGATGAAATTTTACAATCGCTTCACGCCCGGATTGATGCGAATCGAAAGCTTAAAATATGACAAACGTTACCTTCCTGCTCACGATATTTCGCTTTCGGGGGACGAGTTTGTTTTTTTTTGTTTGGGAAGCACAAAAACACCAATTGAACATATTGTGGTATTGTAAGCCACAACGAATGGCACAACTTACCTGTCTCGGTCAGCTGATTGTGGTTGATATCGACCGTACCGTACGGTTTGGCGGCACCCGTCGATTTTCCGGCCACGTCACCGCCGTCAGTGAAGTTTTTCGGATTCCGATAGTCGTCCACCACCTGGGGCGAGAAGAAAGTATTCGATCACAAAGTACAGGTAGAACACACCGAGCAGAACTGTGAGCACACTGAGCATCGCTTTCTCGCCGAGGTTAAACGTTTGTACCAAGAGTGTTTTCGGTTTAAGTTCACTAAATTACAGATGAAGATCACACAACCAGGGAACGACTTCACGCACAGCGAAGTCAACGTACGCTACTAAGTTCGAAACGCTTTTGGGAGGTCGTCGCGGAACGTCCTGCCTTAGAAGTTCCGTTCCAAGATAACAACTATCAATCGATTTCCCACCAGAACACGCCAATAATGGTGATGATAAAATCTCACAAATAACACACCAGCGTGAGGTCACTCGGCGGTCTGATATCTGCTGGCTCGTAACAATATTTTCCGACAGATACACGACTCAACTTGGAGCCAGTACTGTATGACGATGCGACGTTCCTTTAGGTCCGACACGAACTGATAGTGCAGACGGTCGTTTCGGGCGTTTCTGCCCCGGCTGGGGCACGAGAACTATTGAGCATACGGAAACCTCACAAGTGCACCCGTCTGTCCTGGCCGGTAAGGAACACCTGTGAAGGGTGACCACGACACACACATGTCCCGGGCGTTCCACGCACCTGTCATTTGCAATAGTCTTTGCGGTACGGTTCCAATAAAAAAAAAAGCCTCTACCAAAGAGTAGCGTCTTCTGGTAGCTATTGAAGGCCTGACCCGATTCGATAATAGCTTGCCGAATCGGATAATCTAGACGGTGCTCAAGACGTAACGCACTGCGGGTGCACCGGCTCGGGTGGTGGTGGGTGTATCCGGGTCTTACCTTGTTCAGCACCGCAGTGGCCAACAGCTGCTCGTACTTCTTCGGATCGAAGTACGGCAGATGCTCTTCCGGGCGTAGCGGAAGGCCACTGTGGTTCAGCAGCTCCGGCAGCTTGCCGATCTCCTCCAGGATCTTCTGTACCAATCGTTTCAGCTCGAAGTGCTGATCGCTCGGGCTGTGATGCTGCTGTTGACCTTCCCATAGTGGTAGATCTGGAGAGGAAGCAAAGCAAACCGTTAGCGTTGTGTAACCAAGCCTTAGAATGATAGACGACACTCGGAAGAGCTGTGGCGGGCTCAAAATTACAGAAAATATAAATTATATAGGCAAAAAAAATGGCTAAAAGTGCGTCAACGAAAGGAGGAAATCCTACTAGTGTGATGTTTGTGTTTTAAAGTGTAGTTGTGCGCGCAAAAAGGTTGTTGCTATGGAAACACGTGCTGTAGTACAGTTGCAGAGGGATGCAATTAAAAAAGATCACACACATCTTCTAACACGTCCCTAATCGTCAAGATCACTCTACTTCGCTTCGCTGCTGCTAATGTGATGTTAATGTTGTTTGGCTGTAAACAGCTCGCACTGAAGAGGTCAACCACTAATGGTTGCATTGGGTGGCGAACGTACGCCCGTGTGAGTGACATGCAGATTCATGCAATCGCTTAATCCAACCGGCGGCGCTTAGGGCACGTCGGTCGGTCAAGTTATTTCGAGCTACGAGCTATGGCCCGCGGTACGTCCCCAGCGGTGGCGGGGCACTGGAAGCGTAATTATCATAATGGTGGTCGAGGTTAAGGACTGAACCGAGGGCCGCCAATCCTTGATTGGGGTCCAGCTGTTTTTGCACCGCGCATCCTGCGCGAGTGTTTGCGCTGCGTAATTAACATTCTACGCTCCGTTCGCGATTAAGTTCTTTTCTCGGTGTTCTTTTTTACAATTGCAGGCAAGCAAGCTCGCCACGGCAAAAACAAAACCCCATCTCACCGAGATATTCCCCGTTTCGCTATACTTCAATGAGTGGTGTTTTGTGGATGTTGTTGGTTTGTGTGTATGAGTGCGCGTGTTGATACAATAATAATTATTATTCATCACTTGCGTGTGTTTTTCTGCCAAACACGCCTTTGACTGCCAATTGCGTCAATGTTGCAAGAGAAACAAGATGACACCGGTGAGTCGCGAGCCGGTGCCGGTTTTAGTTTGGACCACGAAAAGTTACGTTTTTGTTCCGTTTAAGTCTGGCTTCATATATGCGGCAGTGGATAAAGTGTGGCCTACTGAGTGTCTATGGGATCGTTTTAACCCCTTTTTTAAACTTCGTCAGATAAATGATGTGCTTCAGCTGTAGAAACCACACGTTTTCTCACGTCCCCCGATAAAATTCTTCCGCATCGTTAGGCTTCGATGTTTAGCTTAAGTGGATAACAAGTTTGGACGATGAATAAATCAAATATTTTTAGAAGATCTCGTACATACTAAAGTTTCCTTTCCAAAAATGTAGTTAACGAGTTATTTGGTGTACAAACGATTCCACGGGAACATATAGCTCTTATTTTTGGTTGCGTTTTATTGTGGAAGAAAAACATTGTCAAAGCAAATAGAAAATTGTTGTTAGAAATATCAATGGTAATTAACTCATTTCTTTACAGCGTCCTAAATTCTAATTAAATAACGTTTCATATGTAAGTTTAAGATAAACTCCAAGAAAATATATTTCCATCAAACCAATATCGTTTCGGAAAACGAACCTAGAAGAAACCAGAAATTGATGATAGCAAATTGAATCAATGTTGGGCGACCGGAGCGAATAAAAAGCCCAAACCCCAAAATGAACAGAGCGCATCGACGTAAACGAGCGAACAAAACAGAACCAGCAAAAAAGATGAAAACAAAACAAAAAACCAACTGCAAAGAGCGTTGAAATGACTCTTCCATGTACGGTGCCGAAGGGAAACCCTCGTCGAACTTGCACGGTCACTTACGATCACGCACATTATCGTTGACGGTTGTGCCGTCGGTAGCGGCGAAGAACCACTCGGAACTCGGAACTCGCGTGTTTTCCACCTGACTGACCCTCCCTGCCGGTATTGCGCCATCGTCGGGGTTTCCGTTTGTGTGCCCCATTTTTTTTTGCACACTATTTGCATAGGGAAATCAATCGATCGAGCGCTTTCATTCATGGTTGAATTGGTCTACCCCTTTAGACCATTCCTCCTTCTTTTATTCGAAAAAGAAACCGCGCCGATCCTCCTTTAATGGTCGCTTTAGCGAATTTTCGCCCAACCAACGGTGGTCGGGGGTCGTGCGTTTTCCGCGCGGAATTAACGAATCGATTATGCACGCAATCCGGTTCGCCCGCCTCTCGGTGTCCTTGAACGTCCTGCGTCCTTCGATCCGTGAACCTGTTTCCCTCCCCATTACGGGTATAGGATGGAGCAGAAATTAATTTCGTGCTCCCAGGTGATTCGTACGTACTTTTCACGGATTGCAACATGTTTGTAACCATGAAATCGAGATGCAACAATCGTGCGAGCCGCCGTGAAGGGCACGAAGGTCGTGCGCAGGAAGATTGAAATTGAGCGAAAGGTGAGCCGCAACGTAATCGCGCTGGTCTGCCCTCCCAGGTGTCAAGTTCATCGCGAGCCAAAGCCGCACTTAATCTCAGCAGGGGTGAGGGTTCTTTCGGGCATCGACGGCACAAAGCGCACGATTGTGACCTTCCTTAGTGCGATTATGGTTTGGCGTATGGCGTCGGTGCGTATTTTGTTTCGTTGCTCCTGCTATCTAAAACCCAGTACCGGAAAGTCGACATAATCGCGGTGTTGGATCATCACCCCGTGGCTACAGTGTTGCTTCGATATCAGGATAGATAAATAGAGATAAAAATTGTAGTGAGAATTATCTCTCTCGGAGTGCGTCACTACTTTGAAGCTCATGAAGCTAATATTTAAAGTTGCGAAACATCCATTATAATTTATCTAAATCGATTTACTTTTTTGGATGTTGCTTAACTTTGGTTCGATGTGTTAATAATTATTTCTTAGTGTTTTCGAGCACTTTTCTGCGCACGTGATTATTATCAGTGTCGGCTTTTGAATCGATGTGGATTTTGTTGCCAAGATCAAATTAAAATCGTAAAAAAGTTAAAATCTGAATAAATCTGGTTACTCGCAGGATGAAATATTTCCCTGAGATAGCAAGATGATATTATAGAAATCAAAATAAACACAATATATTCACAATAAATCTCCCTTCATCCGGCATAATGTGTGTGCATTTTTATTAGCTAAAAGGCTATGACACAACAATGTCGAATTGTTTCCCCTACAGCTCAGCCAACGGTCACAGGAAGAGAGAGAGTAGCGTGAAGAAAACCCAACGACATAACCGTGCATCCAAACACTGGCTGTAATAGTTAGTTACAGTTACAGTTTACTTTCATTTTTTTTTGTGTGCCCGGCCGGAGAAAGGATAACGAATGTGATAACCAACCATTTTTCACCGAAAAACCTAATGAAACGGAGGCTTCACTTCCTGCAACGCGGTGGCAAATATTACTTAACACTTAAAACGCCCGATAAGGCGCCATTGAACATCTTGACCCAATAAATAAACGGAATTTCACTCTGAAGTTGCGATCGCTTTGCTGTCGTCAGCATCGTAGCTTTCGTCATGGAATGTGCAGCGTACCAGAAACGTCAACGCCATCAACCTTCACAGTTTATCAGAATTTCGTGCGTAAATTTCGGCAGCACCACTTTTCGGATCGCTCGCTTAATTCATACCACAAATTGGACCGTTTTCATGCCTTTTGAATTAAGCCCCTTTTGAAAGCATTGAGAAATCGTTGGTGGCGAGGAAAGATCCGAAAAGTGATGCAAACATGGTTTGGGGTGTTTGGAATCATATCTTAATTAGAAAAATGCAAATGTTTATTTTTGTTGAGGATATCTCTGAGCTAGTTCTTCTGCAGAGATAACTTACCTAGCACAACTTGGACGACGTAAACGGCGACGTACGAAATGACGGCGGTGAACAGATACCAGGCAAGGAACGAACAACTGCAGAACACCATTTTGCCGGTTGCCGCTAGTACGCTTCACTTATTTCAACTATTTCAACCACGAAACGCTCACACACTTTTTCTTCTCCGTCTTTTCTTGGTTTAACTCCCGTCTCACCCTTCCCGGACGCTGCTAGTAGTAGTGGTAGTGGATATTGAAATGCAAATTTATCAAACACAATCGCTGTCGACAAAATTTCGATCACTTTCCCAATCACTTCAGTGCGATTACACAGACTGAGAGCATAAATCTTGCGCCGGTGTCTCATCCTCCAGTGTCGCTATGATTTTTTTTCTTCAATTTTCTAAACGTTTCCCAATTGCAGCGACACTTTTCGTGGCGTTCGCGTGCGAAATTGCGTTTTCCCCACGTTTGGTGATGGTGGCACGACTTAATTAAATTTCTAGCCCTCCTGCACGGCGTGCGGTTGTCGCGTAGGCTTAGAATTAACGTGCCAGAGTATGGGGCAAAAAAAAACCAAACGCTATTGGTGTATAGTTTTCCGCCTCTCTTCCGCCGCACAGATCGGTGAAGGAGATTATTGGAAAAGTTTCATTGTCATCCGCAAGGGTGGGTGGTTTGGGAATGCTCCCAGCAGAGGGCTAAATTGTGGCTCCGATGGGATGAAATAAGATTTTTTTTGTTCATAAGCTTTTTCCTGTAATTTCCGACAGGTTAACCGCGGGGAGAACATCGGGGCGCAGTGTCGTGATTTGCACGGGAAGATAAGCATAGATTTGATTTGCCGCACGAGTGATAAGATTATTTTTGCGTTGGTACGCTTTGTCGCTTGGCATCCGGGTGGTAAAAAAAAAAAATCCGTCAGTAATCGCTTTGGTTTAGGGTAAAAGGTTTCGAGGAGCCCGCCCGCGCTAGGTAGGATTAACTGTGTCGGGGGTTTGCAGTCTATTGCGTTGGGGCTTTAGAAGTGGATTAAATGCTTGCTTTGGTATAAAAGAGTTACGGAAGATTAAAGGTGATCATCAGCGGAACATATTTTTTATCACAAATGTGATAGAGAGACGAATTGAATAGATTTATAATTATTTATCGGCACGACTCAAACAGACACACTAACTACTGTTGGTGTTGCTTAGGGAATAGATGAGTTTGGGTTATAAATTAAGTTTTCATGTTAGAAATGTGCTGCCAAAGTAACTATAAATCAATCCTTGTCACCCTCGAACACATTTCAAACGATGCATTTTTATTAATTCTATTCGGTTTGCGAAGATACGTGCGTGAATATTTCATGAAACCTCGCGTTCTTGCCCTGTTCCGTTTTTTTCTCCAAACACTGTTTTCCCTCGCACGATTTTCCACGAAAAAGAACCGCCGAAGCGGATCAGCAGCGGACGCATGCATTTTCGTTGCTATTTTTCGCATAAATCGCTTGCGGAGACGCGGTGGCACTTCCTCGTCCTAACGACCATAAAAGTAGTGCACGTGAAACACATAAACGCTGCGAGGCCCACGAATAAGCGGAAAACTTATGGAAGTGAATGGGATGGCACCGAGCAACGCTTTTCCCATCCACCACCCATACCCGAAAACTGAGGGAAAGCCTACGCCCACGAGGGTTGAAAACGAAAGGTAGCGCTGATACCAATATTAATGGGGTGTGATCGGTTAAATTGTTAATCAGGCTCAACCCCTGCACACCCTGCGCACAGAGTGCGTAAATTGACGCAATGTTTTACAGATAAATAAATGCAAACAAACACCGGCCGAGCCGGCCGTCCGAGCCGTCGCCGGCTGATAAGCGGACTGACTCTTGCTGCGTTTATGACTTATTCATCGAGTCGCGGACGAGGTGGTTGTGGTGGTTTTTCGATTTCGGTTCGATTTCGGGGCACGGCTTTTCACCGCTTTCCACATCGCTGGAAAACCAACCGACTATCGGCCCCTTAATTGAAGGAATAATAAAGTCGTCTAGACTGAGGATGGGGTTGGGGCAGACTCGGAGGATGATCCAATGGACGATCGATGCGTTACGGTGCGATGGTTTTTGAGTGAAGAAATTTTACGTTAGTTTCGTTTTTAGTGCTATTAAATTGCGCTCTGAGATCGAAAGTAAACATTTCGGGGCATTTTAATAGTTTATTGAGCTTTAAAAGCATTTTTCAAAAAATTTTAAATCATAAAAATAGCGTTCATTAAATAAGAAACAATACCAAGGAAATTATCAAAAAATATTAAAAAAAACAGTTAAGAAACTGGAATATAACTAGGTAAGTAAACTTCAAAAGCTTCAAGAAATAAGGACAGAATTATAAACTAAAATGTTAAAAACCACACCAAAAAATTCTTTTACTTTTCAAAATCTCACACAAATTTGCACCATATTGTGAAAATATTGTCGAAAAATGCATTTCCACTGCACCACTTGTACCACCGATCACATTTCACCGGCGGAAGTGAACCAGAAAAATTTGCATCGTGGCCAGATTGCAAAACCCAACTATTATCAAAAACAAAAAAGTAACACACCACCCCACACTTTGGCGTTATATCAATGCGCGATACGATACGCCGCACGGTACAATCAATCAAAACACGGCAATCATTTCAATTTACGGCCAACCAGCGAATGCTCACGCAGGAGGGTGTTGTTTTGGGTGGAGTGTGCAATTTATGATTTGCCTCCCGCTTGATTTGCTCTACCGGATCGAACGGAGCGAACCGACCAAAAAAAAAAAAAAAAAAAGAAAAAAAGACCATAACAATGACGAAGGATTTATGGTCCCGGTGCAATCGCGCGCGATTGCAGCGTGCAATGTGAAATTGATCCACAAACACACACAGGGACACGCTGACCGTAATCACAATCACGCTCGTCCGTAGCCGCGAATTCGGTGGCTAATTCGATTTCACGTCGCTCGTCGGGAGGACATAAATCCGGCGCGTCATAACTGGGACACGTACAAGCGCGACATGGGCAGTGCAATCTCGTATTCACGCGAAGGCGTTAAGGACACCCGAGGATTAGTGGTTAGCACACGGCGACCGGATGTTTCGCAATGGCAGTTTGTTTCGGGTAAACGAGGGTTTGTCGTTCGGAAAGCAGCAGGAACAACACACGGAGCTCAGAAAACGGTTCAGACACCCTCGGGCAGCACCGGGTTCTTATCTCCTTCCAATCACTGTAATCGCGACCGACTTAGGGGTTGAACTTGTAACTTTCGCACACCGTTCTCACTGGGAGTTGCACACATCTTCGCTAGACACTCTTCCAACGAATTCCGTATATCCATTTGCGCTCTCTGGCTGTACACTCGCTTATCAGAACCTCACAAGGGTCTGCCCATTTCCGATCGTAACCACTACAGAAGACGATTAACACCAGGGCGCATCCAGCACTTAACACTTCAACCGACACCGACTATACCTTTATCGAGCTACTACCAAGGGGCTATATGAGCCTTTTCCGTTCCGTCTCGGCGATGGTTTGTGCCGCGCGGACCGTTGTTTCGACCGCCAACCGTTATCGTGCGCGCCCCGTTCAAAAACTGAGCCGACCCACGACAACCGACCATCGGTGAACCCGCAACAGGTACCGCACCGGTTGAGCGCACAGTGGCATTCAGTGGTGGGACAAAATCGTCGGGGAAACATAACTTCTTTGCTTCGTCAAGTTCATTATTAACCTCAAAATTGGAAATGAAAAACTGCTACGTTTGGGGAACAAAATTTAAAATTTGCTCTAGCTCTTCTGTAGTTATCGAATTTTAATGTATTCGTCCTTTTTAAAGGTATTTTTAGACCTTTTGGATTTTTTACAATTTTTTACTTCATTTTTCTGCCATTATAGTCTTTCTTTACGTTTTATTTTCAGAGTATATTGTGTTCTAAAAAAATATCATGTTTTAAATAAATTTTCAAGAGAATAGTGCAAATTGTAGATTGAATTGACCAATTAAAGTTTGATAAGTAATAAGTAATGTAAAATCTTATAGAAAATACAATAATCAAATCCCAATTTTAAGCACTAAAAACTATCATAGGAATAGGTTGAATTCACTGTACTTAAACTAGTACAAAATCTATCCATAGTTTCACTTTTCAAATTCCACTGTGCACGTGCATGCTTTTGTCTCTCTCGCCAAGTTGTCTTTTCCTTCCTCTCTTACTCCCTCGCACTCTGTCTCTTTCTTTCTCTCTCTCTCTCTCTCTCTTGATGAGGGTGCGAATGATGCGTGAATTTTTAAGGGTAAAACTGGGGGTTATTCGGTGCTTCCGCGGGGTTACACCTGTCATCGCGTATACTGCGAGAGTTTTTATTTGCCACCGTCGAGAGAGCGCACGAGAAACAGTGGTTTGCGCTTTAGTGGATTAGTCCTTGAGTGCGGCAAGTAGCGCAACTTAAGCGCACTCACAGCGGCTGGTGTGATCGTCGTCGGTGCGTTTCCCCTCAACGTGTTGCCGGAGAGCGGAAAACCTCGCGGCCGGGGCAAACCTCACGTGCCGAATGAATGTCCATAAAAAGACAAAACGGGCACCACAACAACGGAGTTGTCATTTCTTTCATTCTCCACCATTCCGGCAACTTGCGACTCTGGCGGATGGGGCTTTCAATTTCAATGTGCGGCACGGCGACCTTAAGAAGGACGGATAGGTAGTCGTAGTCGTCTTCCCATCGGAACGGGGAGAGTGGAATGTCTGTTAACGCAGTTCGAGCTGGTGGTTCCCGCTTTTTTCCGCTGTCATCTTTCCGTTTGGACTTGATTATGCAAACGACACGCGGCTAAATAAATATCCCGAGGGCAAAAGGTGAAACACTAGTCATGGCAAGAAAGAGGGAGAGAGAGAGAGTGTGTGTGTGAGAGGGAAAGGCGAAACAATCCTCCGTGAGATGTCGTTTGACACCCATCGATTGCTTTGATCGACACGGACGGAAGCGGGAATATTATGCAATGTTGAGGGGACTGTGTGAAGGTGATTGTACTAGGATTTGTTTACTATTTTATTTCTAGAAACCGGCTTTGTTGATCTTTTTTGCTTGATAACTCTAACCGGTCGGTGAAGTGACGCTGAGTAAAGAGGAACTTTTAATTAGCTGGCAAATAAGTTAAACTTTTGTTGGAAGCTTTCACTGGCTAGTTTTAGTGACATCCCAAAATTCGTTTCTCCACGTGACGACTGCAGCTTCCCACTGTGCTTCTGCGCAAAATTTTGCTTATCATCCTTATCACCCCGATAGCGTACGTAGCAGCGCCACCGTTTGACAGTGTGTGACGCTTATCAAACTGTCACCAACACACACCAATCACATAATGACAGCGTAAAAATAGTTCACGCACGGCTATCAAATCAATTGATGGTTGAGCGTACCTGTTTGCGTGCAGGATGCGAAGGTCATTTCGTCATCCAGAAAGGTTCGTTTTTAGATGGCAAAACACCAAGACGCCCGTGATCCATCCATCGAAAATGTATGGAATTTTGATGACAATCGGTAAAAAAAACGAAATAGAAACATTGATCTATTTCTGAGCCCCTGATAAAAGCGCTGATAATAGAATCGATTTCATTTCCTTTTGTTTGTGTGTAACAATCGAAACGAAAACAACGTTAAAAGTTTGGACTTTTTTGGTGGCATTTGCTCTGAAGCGATCATCATTCCGATGGCGGGAGACGTGTGCCACAACGAAACAGGTTTGTTGTATTTCCAACGGTCAAAAACACTTTGCGCACAGCAAACAATGCAGAACTTGATTGGCGTCGGGAAGATGCCGTCTGTTTTGCGGTGAAGTTTGTGGGAATAATTTAGGATGAGTCACGCGAGGAGCGGCACGTTCGATGAATACCCGGGCGCACTGGGTGATGAAGTCACGAAAAAGTGGTCCCGGAATTAAAACGGTCGCGTACGCTAACCGACTACGTTGAATTTGAATTCTTCGAACGAATAACCGATGCGTGAATCAGGCTGATGGGTGCAAATTTAAAGCGCAAGAAAGAAGGAGAAAGATCCCTAAAAAGTGAACTATCGAAGAGGAATTTTAGTAGCTGCTAGAAAGTTAAACTCGACTGTCGCTAGCGACGTTGATAAAATTGGAACCATCACGGTAGGGATGCTGACCCGGGTACGTGTTAACGTGACGCGATGTGACACATGCTCTGACCATGTAATGATGGATTGTTTTCATCTTTCGCGTCCACATCCCGCGAATCCAATGTCATTATGCTGGAGCCCGATAACGTACCGAGTCGTTTGTTTTTTTTAATCCTTTTTCGCGTTTCTATGACACAGCAAGAATCGAGCAGCAGCAGCACGTGAACAGCACACCCACGTTCACTTTTTGCGGTGTTTGTCTTTTCTATCGCTTCCGAACACACTCCGGACGGATTTACAGCTCATAGTATCGCCCTGGAGGTGTGTGACACAGTTTTGCACGAAAATAAAAAAAAACAAAAAAAAACAACCCAACATTATTTATGATCACTCGATCCGACGGAAGGAAGTGAACGGTACAAAACGGTACAACCGACCGGGCACGGACTTTTGGCCGGTTGGCTGTTGTTTTTCAGCGAAGGTCAGGGTGCTGGTGGGAAAATTGCCCCTGCAATACTTCCACCAGCTCACTACGACCTCAGTTGACTAGGGCATCCCCCCTCGAGGGGATGTGTGCTCTGAGAGAGCCGCGCATATAAAGTAATCAATTATAGCAAACCAGTGTGGAGCTTCCGTGAAGCGTACAGTAAACTTGCACCGTAAAATTGCCCGCCTCAAGTTCAAGCGCACACGCACCAGCGCTTGAGAGATCGACATCGCTAGATACATGGCGTGGTGTATCAAAGTAGTCGGTGGAAATTATACCACGATTCGTGAATCGCTGGCACGAGATACCGTGAGAGAGAGAGCGAGAGAAAGACGGCGTTCGTGTGTTGGAAAGTGTAGAATAGAACGGAAGTGTAGTGCGAAGAGTAGAAGATTTAGAAAACACACACAGATAGATTAGAACGCACGCTTTGTGTTCGTTGCACCATGCAATTATTCAACGAGAGTGAGAACTTTTTCCAGTAACTGCAAAAGAGTGTGCGAGTAGGAAAAAGTGTGCTACGAGGTGATTGGCGTCGCTCCGGACTGTGTTTCCGGGCTGGCTGGTTTGGGCAGGCCATCGCCGCAGTACGCTGATTCTTACCGGACATTAGTGAGTGATGGATCGAGAGTTCAAGATTGTACAGACACCTGCTCAAACGTGTGTGGAACTTGCGAAAAAGTCTTATATCTGTTGGGTGAAGTACAACGGGTACATGAGTGTTGTTTGGTTTGCTGTTTGTCTCGTCTGTAAATGTGTGTAAGAACAGGGCACGCACCGCGGCGGTGCTATTCTTTTGGGTGTTTTGTGGTGTGCTGGGTTTTTGATATGAGCCTGCGGTTATGCACTCCCGCATAGCACACGCTGCTCGAATGCGTTTCGCGATACTTACAGCTGTCGTGTTTCATTAGCTGTCCGACGGAAACGTCGTCCAGCGGACCGTGCAGCATGCTCGACAGTAGCTCCTCGATGAATTCCCGCACCTTGATGCGTTGGTTGATCGATACCGACGAGCTGGTCGTACTGCGGGCGTCATCGGATTCTGTTTTGTTTGGTGGAGGCAAGCTGCCGGTTAGTGCATCGAGTACGGTACGGGGAGCATTTGGCGTCCTAAAAGCGTCTCGCTTACCCAGGCCCAGTCCGAGCAGATTGCCCTCGTTGGTCAGCTCGACCGGACCGGGCTGCTTGAGCCGGGTGGTCAACTGATTCAGCAGCCATTCGCCCGCCTTCTGCTGGATCACGCGGTTCGACTGACAGCCGGTGCACTCCCAGATACCGATCGTTTCTACCCATTGGCAGCAGTTTTCGCCGCGACAGACCATTCTTTCGCAACCGCGGCATGTTGCGAAGCTGCAAATGGACCAAATCGGGTGGCCACTTCGTTTAGAAAGGATAAACCTAGCGTGGAGCTAGCTGACCCGCTTACCTGTCTGTAGTTTCGAGCTCGATGTTTGCGTTACACATGTAACACTCTGCCACATCGGGCTTCCGCGAAGAGCGCCGTCGTTGGCTGAGTTTGCTGGAAGTACAAGAAGAGGAATGTGTTGGAATTAACAATTTAATGAATGTTATAAATTAACATTATAGACTAGATTATAAAGCAAAGAAGCTGATTTCAACAAATAAAAAAAAAATGAATTGCTAAACTTACAAGTCGATCAAACCAATAGACAATAAGTAAAAAAGAAAAATCAGAACAGATAAATCAATTATCTTTATTAGTTCTGCTACGAACACACAAGCACTCATTTCTGCCAACTATTGCTTTCAATTTATAGATCTACAATGATTCACGGTTATAGAATCTAGTAAAGTGCATCGCGCGAGCGAAGAGAGAAATCCAGTGGAGAATAAAAAAAAACGAAATGCCGTTGGTGACATTTCACATTTTATCCAGCAAAACTAACCCAACTGGCCACTCACATACCAGTCCTCCGATTGTCATTCAGGCAATCAATTAATTAGACATGCATCGATGGTCAATCGCACTCCGGCGACTGTTTCCCATGCCCGGTTCATTAATTCCTGGGTGCATTAATTAAATCCGCACTCGATCGATGCGTGATTTGTTTGCGTACCGGCGAATGTGAAAAGTGCGTCACTACTGTGCGTTTAGTAAAAAGTACAATGGTTCAGGCAAGTGAACATTTCTCTAGTGGCCAACGAGCAATGATTTGGAGACACGCGGCAGAAAGGTTATATCATCGGGTGAGCTACCGTGACCACTTGGGGATCATGGTCGGTACGAGATGGGGCAACCAGAAGCAAGGTGGCGTGTCGCGGCGCTTGCAGCTTAATGCTGCTTAATCGCTTAGGTTAGGCAAAGCCGAAGAGTTGTGAGGAAATAGGGGAGGTAAACCTTCAGAAAGCTAATTCACACATTATAATGGAGATGGAAGGTGTCAATAATGGGAATGATTTTCATCAATAGCTTTTAGTTTAACGTGAGCAAACATGATTTCCAGTTTCAAGCAGCATTTCTCTGTAATCATTGTTTTAATCATTCTAAAAAAAATAATTGGAATTGTTTGGCTATAAATCAACCGAAATCACTTCGTGGAGGATTGAAAAATTCAAATCACCTAATTTTTAACAAAAGTAACATTAATGAATAAGATATTTAAAATTTATCATACATTGCTGTACGACAAAGTGTCATATCTGTGAGAATATACGTAAATAATTAAATATTTTTAAGTAATTTTTTTTTTGAGTAAAATGACAATTTTTTCTCGTTTTTAAAATAAAACTCGAAAAAAACCCGAAGAAAAAACTCGAACTCGAACTCGAAGAAAAAATAATCTCGTCCGATAAAAAAAACCCATGCACATTTTACTTCTTTTGTTACTTCCTCTTAGAAATAAAGGAAGCAAAGAGCTTGAGGATATAAAAAACGCACTCATTTCCGGTCTTATCGCGAACCGTGAAAGTTTAATTGAACGTTTAACAACCCCGTTGATCGTGATGGGTGTAAGATTTCATCAAGCGCACATCCAAACTCATTGCATCGTGTTAAATTGCAATAAATTTTCACCACAACAAATGCCGATCGATGCCGGGTGACTCCGTCACTGGGACGGGACTGTTCAGGATAGTTAATTTTTTAGGCCTGTAAGACGGTCATTACTTTCGACAGACGTGCACCAGAAGCTGTTGCATTGTTAATCAATGATTAATTATGATAATACCTCCCGCAAGATGTTATACCAAAGTTTTATAGCCTCCGGTCGCGGTATTATCAGTTTTCCAACTGAATTTTATTGCTTAAGATACGATATGGTGATTTTTATGACTAATTAGGGTAGGCTATTTTTTTATAGCCCTACCGACAGAACCTTCCAATGGAACCAGCAGGTCTCGTTCACACACATTGCATAATGTTCGGCTCACGCCGGCAAGGACCTAACCTCGCGAACTGCAGCATAACTGTCCCATTTCTCATTTTATGCTTCGCGCAATCTACGAACGATTACGTAGCGCATTCGACGGGCCCCGTGCCCCCGTGTCGATCCGAAACCGGGTGCACCAGCTGATAAAGTCACTTTTCACTTTCGGTGTCTGGCTGGTGGTTCTCTCTTTCCGTGCGGCGAGAGCGAGATTCGCATATGTCAGGTGGGGGGAGGGGGTGCGGAGGTTACAAGATCGAGTCGCGCAACCGCGATCGAGTCACCACGACGCAACGCATCGATCGCGCACCGCTGGACCGGACCGTTCCAACCAGTTCCAGTCGGTCCGGCACCACGAAACGTCGCTGACGTCGTCAACTTCGCGTGCTCGTGCGTGTCTTCCTTAACTTGGGGTAGAGCGGCAGAGTGATAGTGTACCGCGTGCAGACCAGCCAGCAGCTGAAGAAAGCGCTTCCAGTGGGCAGAATATGAAAGTTAGTCTAACAAAAGTGGTTTAAACACAGAAAGCAGTGCTTTAGACACCATAGGACACCACCGCACTGTTCGGGCCGGTATAATTTCGTATGCAAATTTCGTGTGGCCCCTTTTTTATTGTTCCACCCTCATTTTTGTGGTGGAGTGTGTGTACGCGCGTAGTGATAAGTAACTCACCAAGGAATGCTCCAAGGTTCGTGTGATTGCGGAAATGTGCAATTGAGGCACTCTGCCTAGCGAGCTCCTCACACCGTCGGGTTAGGTCGCAATTTCGTTCCACGCAACGCCGCACGTCGTCTTCTTTCAACTGCACACTCCACACGGTCAAAATGGTGCTCTCGGTGCTGATGGTCCAGACGTTGACCACGCTGCTGGAACCTCCACCGGCAATCGGTGGTGCGAAGGGCCTCTCGGCACCCGGACAACCCCATCAACCGCAGGCAAACATCGCGGTGTTTATGTTTCTCTTCATGCTGTGTGCGGCCGAGGTCGTCTTTATCAAGCTGCTGGCGCTGACGGCGTTCGGTAGTGGAGCTACCCTCGCTACCAGCACCACCGCAACGCAGACGAGCACGGTGACGGGCAACGATCAACCGGCAACGTCAGGATTCGCTCCGGCCGCCAGCGAAACAACCGAAGTCGATCGCGATCGCGAGTAGTGAAAAGTCTTGCCTTGATGGGCGAGTGAAAACGCACTGCGAAGGTGACGAGTGGCAAGGCCAAAACGACGCAGCTGGTGGTAGTTTGGCAAACTTAAACAATAGTCTGGTAGGGGTATTTATTTGCGACAACAAGAACGTGAAACCGTGGCGTTTGCTTATCGAGATTTTAAAGCGGGCATTTAAAATTTATTCGAATAAAATTAAATCTGTGATGTGATTAAAAAAATAAACGCATAAAATCACTACTGATCTTGTTCATACGCCGCGCACTGTATCGCACTGTTATCAAACAGCGTGGGGATGATAGTCTTCACAGCGTCGATGCGCAAATGGGAGCAATAATGTGGAACAATCATATGTTTGGTGGCGTTGTTGGTTTATTTCCATGCTTCGAAACCGTGTGTGTGTTTGTGTACGTTTCATTGGACGGAATTGACGGCGGGTGGAAACACATACAGCAGCTCGTTAATCCGTCGCTTCCTCCAATTTCTTCCGTTGTGTCGATATATGGACAGAAAAGCAGGTGTTGTCAGTGCCAGAGGAGGGAGAAAGAACCATCGTGATACAACTGCACTCAATTTGTTTCAAATATTAACTGCTTAAGGTTATGAAAACTAAAGTAGGATAAAACCGTTGTGAATATTAGCTGATGCGTGAATGCGTGAGCTTTTGTGAATATGCGAGACTGCTGGAGTGTCATTCCACACCTTTACTAAGGTTTGGAAGTGCTTTTCTGCATGAAAAAAGTGTGTTTGTTTTGAAGCAAAAATCGATTTCATTAGTTCTACGATAAACGGTGGCGAAAACTGAAAGCGTGATAAAATGTTTGTTAATAAAATGTTCAAAATTA
>JXWZ01002171.1:0-19062 GCA_000956215.1 Anopheles farauti No. 4 | reverse complement strand
GGTGACGAAATAGGACGAGCATTTTTATTTGCCGAAGCGTTTTTTAATAAATATGTTTCGATAGGTCGCCAAAGTGGGTGGAAGTGGATTGAATTATTTTAGTAGGAAATGGGAAAGACGCAACCCACGGGCGATAAATTCCGAGATCCTTATCAGAACGCATCCCCAAGGCCCTATCGATGGCACGTGTACAACTTGACGAAGATCGAACATGTTAATTGTTACTCACACAGCTCTCACGCCAAAAAGTAATGGCCATCCAGGGTCCGGTGCTGCCCAAGGCGAGATGATCTAAACATGAATAAGTGATCAAAATGTGGGCGAGATTTGTAAAGGCGGATGGCCGTGTGGAACATCGATTGTGTCGAGTTCCCGCCCAGTGAAACTTTTGTTTCTATTTGCTTCTTCAACTTCCAGAGACGCACATCAGTCCAGCTCTGCGTAATGAGTAAACAATAAAATTCTAATGCATGTTTTCGATATATTCTATTGCATATATATAAATAAAACGAATTGTGTATTGCCGTTCATCCAGATGTATGTCTGGACTGTAGGAAGACATTAAATTAATTGTTAATTTGTGGTCCAACTGCATAAAGATAAATTAAAAAAATGATTTGCTAGACAAAATATATTTTATCAAAATATATTTACCAAATGACCTGCGGCGCACCATAGTGGCAGTTCACAGTAACTCAACTAAAGCGCGTAAAAGCGAGCAAAACAAAAAACAAACTTCACACAATCCCATTTATTCATAGCCATCGGGTGGGCCGAGAAATGGCTGTCGGCACCGTTGTACTCGCCGCTTTATTAACACAGCACAGCACCTCGCACAAAGTTACTTTTTTTTTGCAACGTTGTGTTGTGCTGCGCGTCCGTGTCTGATCAGATCGGACATCCATTACCGACCGATGCCGCCACGACCGAAATGGATTTTCCATTCCATACCGCCGAACCGCACGCAGCTAATTCCGTGCGGCATTCGGTTCGGTCACTCCCGGGACCGATCAGTGGAGCGGGTTTGATTGATTTCTAATACCCACCATGAGCTTACCCAGTGGCCCAGCCCGGAACTCAGCATTGGTGAACTTTTTCTAGCGAATGTCTTCCATAGAGCGAACCTCGAACTTCTCGGTCATTCGGCGCTATTCGCTGGGCAACGGTTCGGTGTTCCGCGCGCGCAGACAATACACGATTCCCGGTCGTTTTCAGTCCACGAAACACCAATATAAAGAACAAACAGACAGAGAATGCCGACCGAACGGACCACCACCAGAGTATGTGTGTGTGCTTGCAAAACTTTTCGTGCGTGCAACAATCGCGACGTGACGCTCGGAATGGTTCCTCCCAACTTCTCTCACTCCACCAGGCCGGATTTGCTTACTACGGACGCAAACGGACAAAAAGTCGCTAGCAACTGTAATGTAACGAGATATAAATTCAATTTTATCCCCCAGCTTTCATCGCCAGATGCTCCCGGCCAGCCACGCGCTACATCCAACCGAACAACAGACCCTGCGGTGAGGTGCGTCTCCCGAACCGACCTTGATGCCGCGATGATAGCCGCGCGACAAGCTCCGCACAAAGAAAAGCCTTTCACGCCCGTGCGAAACACACGGTACACGGAAATTTAGTATTCTGACAACCCATCTAAATCACGACGGGAAACTTGCCAGCCTCTCGCTTTTACCCCCTTTACCCTCGCTTCCCCAATTATCCCCTCACTCCTGCCAGCCGGAGCGGGAAAAGCAGCGAAAACTACACGCCTATTTGTAGGAAGAAAACAATGGCAATGGAACCCGGCAGCGCACGATGAATCTTTCTACCCAAAGATGAATGAGCCAGAGTTCGGTACCGGTCGCCTCCATCGTACCGTGGGTCGGTGGTTTCGTCAACCCCGCTGAGATGGTTTTATCACTCGAACACTAACCAACCGCTGCGCCGTCGCTCTCTAGCCGATGTGCCTCAAATTAGCCTCCAAATTGCACCGAGGTTAAAATAATTGACCTCTCAACTGTGCTGCGCGAAGCTGCTCGGGCCGCTGGGCGACGATATCGTTTTTGTTTATTGGTTTATTGGTGCCACTGCTTATAAATTATTCCGTGCAGGATTAGCATTTTGCTGTGATAGTACATAATGAAAAAGATACGGAACCATCATTCATGGAAATAAATTTAGCAAGGTCAAAATTAGGTTGTGGGAAATTCGAATTTTAATTACATTCATACAAACATTGTGTGTGACCTACACGGTTAAAATATCGACGCTTTTTGTTAAAATATTTATTCAAAACTCTGCTTCCAATGTGATTTGTTCAAAACCAATTCGATTAATATTAGAATTACTTTTAAAAAATTCTTTCATTTCAGTTCATAACATCCAAAATATCGCCATCGTTTTACAAATTAACCTATAAATCATTCAAAACAATGATATCTACGTTCCACGAACGTTTAAATAGTACAAATGTTTCATCGTTAATTTTATTTCCCCTTTGCTGGATACCTTTCAAATGGGAATGGTTCGAGACATTGCCCTTGCCACTCGAGCAACTGACGAAACCGAATGCGCTCCCAAATTGAAATGATTGTTTTTCCCATTGTTAAGCCTACTCCCCGGTTCCGGTTGGAGCAACTCCGAAAGGATCACCGTCTTCTCCCACACCTGAAATCGGAACCCGAGGTTTGGTTCGGGTTCATTACTGGATTTAATGAGCAGGTAAGCGATACTTTACGACGCTATCCTACCGCGTCGTCGGCCTTTACGCGACGTTCGGCTCGCGACAGCGGAAATCCGTTGGTGAAAATTAAATTAGCTGCGCTCGAGCGGCCACCAGCGGAAGGTGAGTTTTCGTCTGGGATACCGGCGGCCTAATTTAATTCGTGTAGCGGAACGGAGACTCCCAACTCTTTTGAAAAATCAAGAACTGGAAAGAGAGATGGATAGGAGGATGCAGCCAGACAGAGACGGCAAACGGATCCCAACTGGGGCTGTCGATCTTTTCTCTAACTTTATTGGTACCCAATTTATGTTTTTAATTAACTTGCCCCGCGTTACGTGGGCGCAGCTACAGATAATACCCTTCCTTTTACGGACCTTAAAAGGCGTGAGGAAGTGAGTGAACATGGTTTACCATTACAAAGTGCGGTGTTTAGCAAATCACAGCATTTGTTTGGTATTTTATGTGCCGTTCTAGTCGTTGCTGTTGCTGTAGGCTTCGATACAACTATGATCGTTTTTCGAAGCTATTACAGTCGTACAATCAATTTGTACTGCTAGCAAGTTTATCCCGCAACATTATTATACCTACAGTCATAGCAAACTTACACTTCAATTTACATTTGGGAATAAATTTACTATCCATCCCATAACAAAATATGTATGCGTATTTTTATATACAAAAAATGTTAAATCAGATATGGGACATATTCCACACACAATAAAACATCCCAACGATCTACGAAATATCTCTTTTCTTCTGCCAACACGTTCGACCCCGCTCATTATGGATACATTGATGCTTTATGCTCAACAGAGAGCACATATGTTCCACGTTTCATAGCTCTGACAAGCCAAACGGAATGCTGTTAAGAATACTAAATTTCCCCTCAAGCACGCGGTCGAAACGTCAATCGTCAAAGCACGCCCTTCGATGTGATGCTCTTGGTGGAAGAGTTTATGATAAATTGCGTCCCTATTTCCATCCGTTCGTTAAGCGCCGATATAAATTCCAACTGCTGCTAGCTAATAAAGCAAACCATAAAAGCGTGCGGCTGAAAAAAAAAACCATTACGGCGAAACATACTACCCGTTTTGTTTATCATTTTCCGACACTGCCCGCTGGCAATAAACGAGTGTGCGCCTCCTGGCCAATTTATCTGTGTGTATTTTTTTTCTGCAACCATTTACAGTCGAGTGAAAGGGTTTCGTTCGGTTATGGTGCTTTATCGATGCTTCCCTACACAAACGAAGGAATATTTACCGAGAATCAGATTTTTTATACCATCTTCGATAAAATACTTTTTCATTGATCGAATAAAACCCGAAATGGGACCACATTTTCGGACGCGTCGAAATTTGCATAATCAATGACTTGTGAAATCGGGTTTTGAACCCCAAAAACCGATCGCTGTAGATAAAGTATGACGCATTTCAATGAAAACGTTCTCTTGTTAATGAATTTCTTTTTAAGATAAATTTAGTTTGCCGGCGCATTTTATCTGAAAACTATTTTCGTTATCTTACTGATAATATAAAATAAAAATTTCATAACATTTGCGATGGAATTTCAGTAACATATACCACATTTTCACAGAACGCTACAATTAATTATCGTAACCTTTCCTTTCTTTACTATCAGCTTAAAATAACAAAATGTAGAAACAATTTCAAAAATACCCAACTATAGCCCCACGAACAATCTTCCGAGCCAGTGTCATAAATCAGTTGTCAGGCGATGAATCGGTCTCCTCCTTAATGCCACCGACGAAGCGATACCGTTAATCAGGCAACAGCAAAGTAATAATCCGCCATCCCCATAATTCATGTCAATCCTTTCACTAATTTATAATACGCCGCTCCGTCTCGTGCACGTTCGCAGCAACCTGAGCGCAGTTGATAATGGCCATTGTCCGCGCCGTGCATGTGGATGCTGCGATCGAGTCATAATTAGCACACGGTCAAAACACTCTTCGACAGCGGCATCCAGCGTAGCGCTGGCAACGTCTTACAGGTTGCCTTCAGCAGCACTCACACATACGAACGCTCCGGCAGCTCAGCCACCCCCGGGGTAATGAGCTCTAACTAATGTATTTACATCGAACCACATTCATCACACCGGCGGCGCTATGAATCAACGTGATTAATGCATCTGCGAATGTGCCTCAAATATCCTTCCCCCGGGGTGAATTATGCCGGGGGCTTTGAATTTTCCGTTTCCCGGGAACGAAATAACTTTGAGCTCGAAAAATAGCAAAAGGTAATCCGACAATAGGGCAAGCAAAAAAAAAAGAGGAACACATTCCGCCTAACTCACTGCCAGCTTAAGCAAAGAAAATCACCCCGCGAGCCCCTCGAGCATAAACAAACAAGAACGAAAATACACTAAGCGCCGCGTAAAAGTATCACCTACCCGTTTCCGGCACATTTGTCGAACATCACGTCAAGACAATGGTTTCGCATTTGTCACGCGTTCCCAGTCCCCAAATGGGACGGCAGTGGGTGACGGGCAAATAAATGTTTAAATCAACGTAACACCGGTTTGAAATATATTTTCGATTCGTACCGAGATTGACGCGATCGGATAGCGTCAGCGAGGAAGCACGTTCTTCCGTTGTCAATTGCAATTCCGATGCGCTTCGATGGGTTTTGGCTGATGAATAATTAATAATTAATTTTGATGGCTTTAAATGATGCAAATGAGAGAATTGAATAATGAGCACGCTTGCAATTTGGACAAAAAAAAACTCACACACACAAATCGAACAAAATGGATCTAATGTGGTCTGGTAAAAGATGAAAGGGCTACTGTTAATTGTATTACTGTTTGATATATTTTCTAAATAATATAATGCTGTAATCTTGCTGTAAGAACATTTTTGCGTATAATAAATTATCCAATAGAATTTTGAAGGTGCATATTGCTCTATTTTTTGGTAAGACTGAAAAAAATACTCACATTTTACTTTCTCCCAATGATCACTTCTCGTGTACATTGAACCAAGCAAACATTAATCCCAACCGGCAACGAAGCGCTATATCGGAACGTCCTCAACCGATGATGCATTCTTTGTATTTTTACACACGATTCTTTTTTTTTTTTTTTTATTTGCGGCTTGTCATAAGGATAATCTAGCACGAAGCTCCAAAATTGCCTAAAATCTGACGCACACACGACAGTGGTATGGGTTTTGTGCGCCACGTACAAAAGCTGACGGCTGCCAAGGTTACCGCACTGGAAGCCACCGCACACTCGGGCGGAACCAACGCATGCGGAAAACTTCATCGACTTCAGCGTCCACCAGCGTGATCGAAGAACTGACTTTCTGTCCCCGAGACAGACTCACCATCGGCCAACGGAACGAAGCCTTCGGCTGAAGATTATTCACCACCATAAATCACAGATCCGTGCTGCCGTATTCGTTTTCGCTCCGTCAGACACGCTGCCGCCTTTCCGTATGTGTGTGTGCTATGAATGGCTCACAATGCTATCTTCATCTTCATCAGTACCGTGCAGGATCTACCACCACCACCACCACCGCCATTTGCACGAACATTAAATCCGCCGAAAGACGCTGGATTATCACATCGTAACACAATAAAGATTGCGCTCCACGGTTAGCCTCGAGCTAGTTCGGTCGCATGAAATGTGGTCATGTGTTAAGGAGCGGTGCCGGTGAAAGCGGCCAGCCTTCCGTCGGTATCGGCTGTGAAACGCAACAGTCGGGTGGATGAAACCGAGAATGAAATCAAAATTTCAGCATGAAAAACCACAAATGCGATTTGAAGCGCTGCAGACCCGTCGAGGGTAGCGTTTGTTACTAAGAACCTTTTGAAATGCTGCCTCAAATGCTGTTGGATGTTGATTTGGATTCTAAATGTGACCGAAGGATCGTTGTATTGAAATTATACGATTGTTGCTAGCTATGGAATTGTGTTGCTACTGTTGGTCTTCAAAATTGAATAGAATAATTATCATTTACTTTTGTTTATTTATCCATTTGTTGTGAAGGATTTAAACGGGTCTTCTAGTATCAGTCATAATAAAATAAAACTACCACAACAAAACCTCACCGAAGCTGGTATAAACATTGCATTTATATTTCAATGGTCCAAAATCTCTTATTTCTAATCGGAACTTAGACGTCAACCACTATAATCCGATAAAATATTGTATGAATCAGTTTGATAAACTTCTTGACCTACGAGAAACCTACTTGACCAAATCTTTCAAAGCAACTTCAAACACTCGATGAACTTTCTTTCGTTCAAATAACCCGCAGCACGGATGACGCTGCAGCCGACGATGGTGCGAGCGCTGTAAATCATCAAAGATTTATATCCATCCACTAACCACTAGCACCTTTCCAACTGAACGTTTTCCTCCGCACACACCACGATTGACCGGTTGGTCACCCTTAAACTCCGTATCGCGTCGAGAAGTTTTACGAACGGTTAAGCGGTAACTATTACAGAAGTCACCGGTACGGCTCAGCAGGGCACTTCAACCGGGCAGCCACTCGGCGCGACAAATCATCTCAAATCATTCAGTGGTCTAGGATGGTGCTAGTGTTGCTCATCCCAGCACCATCACCTGCACCATTCGAGTCGCTTCTGTCGCCATCACTACAGTGCATCCACAGCAGGACACCGAAATGACCGTGTTTGGGACACGGGAACGAACGAAATTCTTCAAAATTGCTCTCATTCACGACCCAAAATCTGAACCCTGTCATGAGAGTCATGAACTGAAACAAATAAAGGCAAAATCTCGACACAAAGTTACCACAAGCGTTAAGGTTTGCGCCCTGGTGTTGGAAAATACATTTATCATTCAAATACGGTGCGACCCAAAAACTACACATCCGACGTAAAACGGGTCTGGACTGGCCGATTTTATATGGCGTAAGTTAGGTGCTTCCAGGAATGTTGCACAAGTGTCGTTGGGCACTCGGTGTATACTTTATTCATTGAAAAATGCTCGACAACCTAACCTACACTTCAGGCGCACACTTACTTGACCCTCACTTAAGATGGTTGGCGTGCTTATAATTCGCAGCATCCTAGGAAAACTCCAAGCAATGCTCCCTAGGGCGGTAGTTGACTTTTGCGTTCTTGTGTTTCTTCTACTTGACGAAAGTCGTTACCAAAAGCTTACCTTCTTCTCATCTACCGCGAACTTGCCTGCGCCAAAGTGCCGTCGGTAATCTCCCGATCGATTTGTCATCATTTTCCCACCGGAGGAAACCACTTGACGGTAGCGCACGCGTCGGAGTCGGAGCAGAACGGAAAGGAAGGAGGCTCCGGTGACGAACGGTACCATTTTGAAGAATTGGAAAAGTTTGTCTTTGACGATGGCGATGAAGCGCCCACGGAAGAGCGCACGGTTCCGCCATTCTAGATGTTGTGTCAAGACGCTAGCTCCAGCGCCTGAACCTCATCGCGCGTTGAATCCCGGAAAATCCAGATTTTAGATCTCCCATGTACGAGTAAGTGTGTGCGCGCAGGCAGAGCCCCAATTTGTGTTGCTTAAGATATCCAATCTCTTACCGTCCCGGTGCTCGAATGCGTCAAAAACTCCAGTCGGAGAAATCGGTCGCACGGTTGAGGATTATGTTCGAATGGCGTACGCTGCCGAAAATTTGCCCACGAAATTTCGCTATTCGCAAATATCATATTTCCACGCTCCCACTCGCGAGCGGGCGCCAATTTCAAAACGCAAACTTTTTCTCTATGTAGTTTCCATTTTCTTAAGCAGTACCTGTGCAAGCAGTGTTTTCTGTATGATTGGCACATCCGCGAACCGGTAACTAATCCCGCCAAGCACGGCACTGGCATCTGTCGCATTTCCATGTCGACCGGCTCGTATTTCATGGCGTGCGAGCTCTGGAGGAAAGACACGCTCATCATTCTGGACGCGCATAAAACTATGACAAACGTTCGCACCGAGCCTGAAATAATTTAGTTTGACGCTTTCTTCGTTCGGAATGTTTCCGAGCGAAAAGTGAAGAGCTTACGTTGGCCGATTAGCGCTTATCGCACAGCCAAGTGCAGCAGCCCGCACGAAATCTATTCTTGTGTGGCACAATTTATAATGTGCTTTTCTCCCGCACAGTAAACGAGTGCCATGTTGATTTACGCGGTGTCTACAGCTAGCGATGCATTGTTCAATTATTTGACTCATACAGTGCATGAGGTACAAAGGCGAAAGTATATTGAATAGGAGTAATGTAAACACCGGTGGTACAAACAAAGCTATCACAATCGCCTGCAATAATATTAACTTCGCATGTAACAACATTTTCAAAAATATAAACTACTTTTTTTCAACAAATGCGCGGAAACAACTCCCCATGCCAGAATAAAAAGCATACAGCGCATTTGAAAAATCGAACGCGTTTGTTGCTGAAATCGCTCATTAAAATTATGTGAATTTCAAAGGTTGCCATAAATCTCAACTTTCATATCAATACATCGACACACCCGTGCGATCTAGAGCGCACCCGCGTGTCCATTTGCATTTCGCCATTGATTGAATTTCACCCGATACATTATCGGTGGAGTGTATAATTATTTTCGTATGCGATTGTAATTAAAACGTGAATACGTGTGTATGATAAATTTCATCTGATTTGAGTGCGCGGCCCGGTTTATCGAATACCGAATGCCGAATACTATTTATGCTGAGATGTGTGTGTGCGCGTGCTTGATTGAGAGAGAAAGAGAGAGGAAGTGTGAGTGTGTTTCTGTACGTGTATGCAAAATCCGGGTGCAAAATTTGATTAAACATCTCCCGTCTTGATGCACCATTCGAAACAATTTGCGCGTTTCGGCGCGTTTGCAAATATACACACGATGATGCGGTGCTGGCTTGGTGCAAATTCTAGTAGAAGCCATGTGCATCGTGTTACACCGGATTTGACGAATAAATGGGCAAACATGTGTATCAACCATCCGATCAGCGCGCTGCAACTCCAAACACCCGACGCGTGTCTGGTAATCAAATATTACTTGCATCGTTTCATGTTTCCGATATTGGCAGCATAAGTAAAATACACCACTACATTCAACATTTGAAGTGAACCATTCACGGAGGTTCTAACGAACGTTGAATAACAAATATTTGATTGGCTGTAAAATTCAAGCGAATTTATTTTACAAAATTAATCAAACTAACGCGACCTACCATGAATAGTTTCAACCGATTTTCATGCGATACCTACCACAAAAAAGTAATAATTGTGTTATTTGCTACAAATTGGCTAGCAATACGGCCAGGCCGTTCGTTTTTAATATATAAAAAATAGCAGCAGCGATTCTGAAACATCTGTCACGCCGGATATTCTTTGAACGACATCGAGAAAATGGGCTTATAAAAACTCGCCAGCTGTCACTCAAACTAAAATAAACGGCTAGCTTACTGGATACTGAATCGAAATTCCAGTGGTGTGCACCGATCACTGCGACATCTGTATCTCACTTCACGCTGTGACAAATAAAATTTGCAACCAATCTGTTCCAGAACCGTTCCCCAGCATGCCGTCGTATATGGCATACGTAAAAATAGTATTGCACGCTGGCACGGTATGATAGGCTGACAGGCAGTGCGGATTTCCATATCACACGGAAGTTTTATGTACGGAGCGTGAAGCTGAAATAAAAACGCATTGAATGGAATTCAATCGGTGATATCTAATCGGTTTGGCCACAGACACACAGAACTGAATGATCAAGCTGGCACAGCAAAAATGATGTAGCAATAAATACAATGTTTTAAACCACTTGACAGAAAATGTTTGATGTCTGAATTGGAAGGTTACGCAATCAACATGATTGAATTTTTCCTTTTCGCAAGGAATGAAAAAGTGTCGATCCAAATGGAAAACCTTCGCTTTATTATATGTAAAACATACAATCGTAAAATCTACAGGCTCGGTATGGACACAAACTCCATGATTTGATTAATTGTTAACCAATAACCAGGCACTATGAAATCGCGCGAACGCTGCAAATAACGTAGCGGCGTTTTTGGAAAAAGTTAAATCGATCGCGAAACGAACTGCCCGAAACCCCGTCCGAAACCGACAGTGACACTGACAGCAGATTATGTTCTAATATGATGATTATGAGATGATGAAAAATGTACTGTGCCGAAGGCGGGAGCGTTCGGCTGGCTCGGATCTTTCGGGGCCAGAGCATCATCAATCAACGGAAAATTAATGAAAAATACGGATTACTTGGGCCATGAGCACGCCTCAACACGACAGCACGTTCCATTTGTAGACAAAATTGGCTTACGTTACGCGTTATTGGAACGGAAAGCACAAACTGCGCCACATTAGGCACATAGTTAAAGAGTGCTTGATTTCTTCATTCACGAACGATTTGAATGGTTTAAAGATCAGTCATCAAAACACTATGAGTTTTGCGAAGGTTTGTATTAAAGATTGTTCACCTCATCTTGTGAGCTTATTTCAGATTACTCAAGTTATCAGCAAAATTTTTAGGAAAACTTGATGCTTCATTAAGATTTAATGGATATTAAAGAGAAATATTATTAATTAATCATGATAATATTAATATAAAGTTCATTTTAAACTAAATTACTAGAGACGTTTAAGTTTCAATCTGTATTTGACCAACAAAAAATCTTTTAAAGTATCATACCAATATTACATTTAACTAAATCATCTACTATTAAGGCAATATTTAAAGAATAATTTAATGTGTTAATTTGACGCAAACATTTTCATATCGTACATATTTACTATTATGTACATAACTAATATTTAGATAGGGAGACATACAGTGAGAGAAATAGAGGGAGAGAGAGAAAGACACAGACAGAGCAAGATCTTAATAAACAATCAATGCTTTTAATGGGAAAATAAAATGCTTCTTTGTGAAAAGAACCACTCCCTGTCACCTACGCATAATGAATCCGTGCATGTGGCAGATGTGGCAACTCGTCCGTCTGTCTGCTTGGTGTAAAGCTATCGCGTGTGCTCCTAAGTTACAGATAGGTTGAAAAAAAAAAGCATTCTACCGGCTCCCCGCACGGATCGTATCATTAATCAAGTGATAGTTACAATGAGCTTCCTGCACACCGATCGAGGGCTCTCCCTGACTTCGGGAATAGAAATCATGTGGAGCTTTAGGATGGAGCGTTAGCTAGACAACAAGCCCTGCTCGCTGAATACGAACGCGAGTAAAATGAAAAATGATAGCCGGTGAAATGAAATATTATGACAGCCAGTTGATACCACACATGCACGAGGTTCCATTGACGATTTGGTCTCGGATGATCGAGTGTATGTGATAGTGTGAAAGATGCCGGATGAAACCTTCTGGTGGGCACAGAATTTGCAGGCAAAATGAAAAAAAATGCAATCGACATATGAAATAATAATTTTTGTGACAAAAAAAGTATTAAATAGATGACAATAATGACTTTTTTGTTTAGTGCTCCTTAAAGTATTATTCATATAATAATTTACCCCGTAACACACCTTCTGCATTAATGCAAATGCATGCAATGTACGAAACCATTTGAAGGCACCATCATGTGTAATGGAAATGAGTATCGCTAAAACTTCTTGCGTGTACAAAAGGCGTTTGAGTGCAGATCGTTCATAAAGTCATCATCATTATAATACCATATCCCGGCTCATAATGAGCCATTTGCGAGCCTGAAACTTGCTTTAAAGCTAACACCTTTCCTTTGCAGCACAAGTTTCCCTCGACGGTCGCCGCAAAGCGCGCAGTGAAATAGTATTCTTAATTTGCACTTCATTACCACTCTTCCCGAGCCACTACGATCATCCGCGGAGCAGTGTAAAGTTTACCCTCTTTCCGTCTCTTTCTTCCAACTTCCCTTCACCCTTTCCACTAACAACTAACCACACGATGTTAATTAGTGTGATATTCGGGAAATTCTTTTCCACAGCAGCTTCGCTAGCACGCCAAACTTAAACACTTCGTTTTAGGACTACGTCTCCATCGTCGCGTCGTTTCTTCGTGGAGCGGTCGAAAAAACAATCAACTAACCGCAGGGTGAATATCAAACCAAACCAACCGCTCCAAGTTGGCGAGTGAGACGGATGTTTTGGCCGAGTTTGTTGGGTGGACACCGAGCAGGGCGCCCGTTTTGAGACAATGGTGGCTCATTAGACGATGGTTTCGTGCCAAAATTAGAGCTACGAAACTCGAAACGGGTATGCAAGCAGTATTAGTTGTTGTTTTCCGGTAAGATGTCTCCGTGTCGCTTCTTAGAGGTAGACTTGCAAGCTTAATGGATTTTAAGAAAGTGTGTCACTATCAGCCACAGCTAAAGCGTTACGTAATATTATTTTCAAATCCAGCTTGCAATCCAATAACAAGATCCAAGCAATTTAATATGACTTCAAAAACCTTCTCAAATTACTACCGAACATGAGCCAAGAATATCCGTATTCAATAAAATAACATCGCCCATGGATCGCCCTTTTTGTGTAAATACATTTTCAATCACATTTTATTAACCTAAAATTACCGCGTTTATAGGCTAGAGCGATAGACACACGCCGATATGGGGCAATCGAACAGATAAAAAAGATTTCCCGGTAAAACTGCACCTAGCAAACGCCCAAACGTCTGCCACCTTCAATTATCCCAGCAGTAGGAAAAGGGCAAAAATGTGATCGTAGGCTTTACCTTCCATCTACCAAACAAAAAAAAACATATTCTAGCCGCTGGATTATGCGTCTCAACCCATAAACATCTCTATCGGGTTCATTTCATCAAACGACCTTTACCGTGAATCCTGCCTGCTTCTTATCTCCGTTTTCCGTAAAGGTGAGAACCGATCTAGAACCGGCAGGCCAGTGCTAAGGGAAGTAATAATAGTCACCCCCGTGCACGATCAAAGGGTCAAGAGCTAGGGGACAACCGGGTACGGTAGCGTTTCTATTATACCGTTTTGGGTAGCTGTACCCTCGCCGGGGATGCAGATAAGGCGTTGGAAATGGAAATGGGATCAACATTCCATCCAGGAGTGCGATTATCTGTAAGGCACTGGCACGCTAACTTTCCGAGAAGGGCAAGCAAATTTTATCATATCCGTGGGTTTTTCTCGTAAGTTCTGGGAGAAGTACACTACAAACACGCTGAATGCTTTAACTCCACAGGGTGGAATTCAAGCGCTGAATGCTCTCGCTGGGACACCGGCACCACATCGCTTATTAACATTAGTGAATTTTATGACCAAATTCTAGGTCACATTACCGACAGGTGGTGCACAACCCCAAAAGTTGCACGAAAAAGCAAACATCCAATGTAAACGTATGAAAGCTTTTGAATTTAAAGATATTTCAATTTATTTAAAGACATTTCAATTTACACCAGTCTTGTTATGTGTATTTTATGTTTGTATCGTCGTTAGAGAACTTTACTTCTTAAATAATCTAGAATTAATTAATTGCTAGATTTTCTCGTACGTTAAAAGCAGGACAGGGCATACAAAAATTGTAGACAGCTATTCACAGCACCTTATTTAAAAACATGTTTCCATTGTTATGGTACAAAAAAATAATCATTATCGAAAAAATAATTACCAATATTTAAACCACAAATTTACTCATAAGTCATTATTCGAAAAAATAATTTTGAAACCTGCACAATAAACCACTCCATCTTTGTAATGACAAACCAACAACACTAATGCTTTCATTTTACTGCGAAATATTCAATTTGTATTTGTATTTTTAATGTTTTCATTGCCAAACGTTTTAAATAATACGATGCGTTTTTATTCTTTCACGATAAAACACATTCAAATGTAAACGAATTACAAACAAATGTATCCTCGCTTACACGGTTACTACACCTCAAATTTATTACCCCGCGGTTTAGCGGACGCATTTCCAACCTTTGTCTGCGACACACCAGAAGAACCTGGTGTATTCTCGCATTTTCTGACTTGATTAAATAATTCACAGTACGTATTATACGAATTTACGCTAATCGAATGTCACCGGTGCAATACATACCATTAATTCTTTTATTTATATGACTCTTTCGCGCGCACCCACGCCTTCGAGACGTAATCACAGACTGCTGTACGTGCGCGCCCAGAAACAAATTGAATGATGAGCCATCGCATTTCCCGCCTATTTCTTTCGCAAGCTTATTTGCATTTAAATTACGGTTTTTTTTCTTCTCGGTTTACCAGCCGACTATTCCAACCGACAAAAGGAAATGTGCCGATTTCGGATGCGGATAAAACCACGGAAAAATACATTTCCCTCGTTCACGGGTAACGTATGGTTAACCGATCCTATGAAGATTTTGCTCGCAATAACTGTGCGTGTAGTAGGAAATAAAAGATACGAGAAAACAAAAATACAACAGGAGAGTATATACGAGAACGAGAGAATTTGTCTTGAGCTTTATCAAAAGAATGAAGGAAGAATTGACCTTTTTTTAAAAAAAAGGATCCATTGTACTAACTTATTTGTCTCCAACACAAGGTTGTAAAAAGGCTAACAAAATCCAAACAAACGCATTTCAAGGCTCATCCCACGTTTCCCTCGTTTTGACTTCAGCTTTTGATCTCTGTTTTATCCCACCAGCAAAATGAAATTCACGCTCTCTGCTAAACGCGACAAATTGAAGTGGAAGAACCCTTAAGCTTGCACGTCAGCTAGTTTTTATTACTTCCGCTTACCTTGCTCAAAACAGGTGAAATTGTTTATCTTTAGCCATAAGTCTATACATAATCTAAGCCTCCTGAGCTGATATGTTTCTTTGTTTAGAATAACCTTCCCGAAAATGCTTTTCTCGAACCAATAGTTCGTCTTACGACAAAGAATCTTTAGACTGATCCTAGGAATATTTTATGGGCAGACAGAATCCATAGTTTTTCTTCTAAATTTCCCGAAAGTAAAGTATACCAACGTACCGGAAGTATCGTAAATCAAATTGAGATTGCTGTACTGCTTTTTCTATTCCTATGCCCCTGAAATTTTTACGAAACGAAATCTGTAGGTAGCACTATAATCTCAGCAAAAGAACCAACAGCTGCGAAGCATACACGCTTTTATAAAATAGATTCCTGATCATCATCTGCATAATTTTAAGCATAATGAGTCGCACACGTGTCCCAGTCAAAAGATGCATCTTTGAAGCGAAGCTAGCCCAGCGTATAAAATCACCATGCTCAGAAGAAATTCGGCTGTACAATCAGCCTATTCATGTTGTTTGATTAACTCCACAGCAGTAATTAAACTTTCCTTTTCATCCATCCAGCACATGGTGCTGCGTACCAACGCCAGTGGCTTAATTTGCATAAAAAGCGAATCACTAATCGCTGGCTTTCACAAGTTGGGTCTTTTTTGTATCGCTTATCATAATGATACGCTCATCATTACGCTCCGGGTTGCACGTACTACAAAGAGCACCGTAAAGTTAATTTAATTGATGAAAGGAACCTACTAGTAATGAGATTTTCTTCCAGGAATAGAGGTAAGATTTAGTGAAGTGCTTGTTTTCATCGTTGCTTTTCTAGACAAGCTTATTCAATCTATGATGTATACTTTTTTATCGTACAGATACAGCAAGACCACAATAGCATATACATTAACAATTTTTCCATTCATCACGCATGGTTTATGTTATAATCATATTTAAATTTAATCGCAAATTAAGCGAATAAAAGATTGCTGCATCACAATATGTTCATACATGCATATTGCATTATTTTGCCACGGAGTTAAGTAGCTGAACATTCAGCTCGATCATGAATAAATTTGATTGTGTCATTATCAGACCCAGATTTCCCTTGATTTAATGAACTTGATGCAAAACATACGTTTTAATCTTTCACGTACATTCCCCAAAAACAAAAAAAAGTCTCATTCATACCTGAACATACTGAAGCGTAATAAATCGCTGAACAATACAACAAAAACAGAGGTAGCTTTTGCAACTTCATTGAATTGTTAATAAACCACACGCGGCTGCATTATCCCAATACATGGTGGGGTATCAACGAGCAAAATTTAGTTTTAGTGAGCATTTTCAGGAATCCTCTTAACTACGAGCATTAAATAATTTCTAAGCCCTTGATGGAAATTTCACAATTGATGTTAAACACCAGGCGCCTCCACCAAACAAGGATTTTTTAAAAGAAGGTTTTGTTCTCATAGTTTATTAAAGCTACTTGATATAACAATTTGATAAATCTTCTAAAAACTTCTATAAAACTAAGTTTCTTTAAAACTAAAATCTCAGCACCTGTTCCCTTTAACCTTCCTTATGACAAAACAGCAGCCATAACAGTCTGTTCATAGTTACGATGGAAGATAAAACCAGCAGAAAAAAAAACTTCAACAAACGAACCAAATTAAATTATTGTGATACACATCTTATCCGTCCCGTCCATCATGGAAATGACAAACAGGTAAAACACACAGAAGCACGTGTAAATTGTAACAGCATCCAACATACACTTGCATCACACGTCCAGCCGGACGTTGCATCCAGCATCGTTCACAGAAACACGAAAACCAACACCGAAAAACGAAAAAAAAAAGATTGTTCCACGGATGGACGCGTAACATCACCAGGCAAGAGCACACACAACAGATACAACCGATAATTTATGTTCCTAACTAACTGCACACCAACAAAACACTCACCTAAAACACAATCCCAGCGCGGCGCAGAGCTGAGTAACAGCCCAAAGCGGATCGGCTAAAACGTTGCATTACGATGCTGGCGATATGCAAAAATTTGCATAACACACAAGTGGTAGCACCAGCAGCAGCAGCAGCAGCAGCAGCTACTAGTGCCTCCTTTCGGCAACCTCAACGCAGCCCTTGTCGCATACGTACCCACGGCGCTACATAAATTAGCATAATTTGTGTCTGCATGGCAGTCCATCCTCGGTCCTGCTTTTAAGCACTCTCGAGCGGTTGGTGATGCCGTTCGTAAATCGTATCAATCTCTTTTCGGCCATGACGTGTGCTGCTTGCTTACCAGCCGTTGTGCCGGCACGCGCTCACAACTGGCCGTGTCCTTTCCCGTGAGCGCACGCTAAGGTGACTGGGCGTGCTTGCGGTTCCCGGCAACCCGGGAATGCATGTAAATGCAAATTAAGTAAAAACAACGCCAACAGAAGCTGCAATGTCGGTAACGTTCAAGGTCAATGTCGACTCTAGCTAGACATTCGAAATGAAAGATTTTTAAAGGCTTCCAAAATGCGCTTCCATGTGCATGTTTTCGAAGCAAAAATCATTCCATCCTGCCAAAGGTAAATCTCTTAGTTTGAGTAATAAATAATTTAAAATTAATGACTAAGCTCGGATGACTCACTCGCACTTTCGGCAACGTGAGTTAAAAAGCACATCTATGGCGTGCAGACTCTCATCCAACCGTCCACTACGTATGTCATCCTTCTGTTTGTCCCAATCAAACAACGAACCGCACGGTAGACAGTCGCAAATCCATCATTCACCCACCCAGATCGGTCTCGCTCGTAGGAAAGGACACCGGTTTTGTTTGAAACCCGAAAAAAGAGCCACAAATGTCGGAAAACAGGTCTTCTTGCGCCGAAAAAAACAGCAAACATACACAAACAAATCCACATACAGGGAAACCCCTTCTCCTACGTACATAGGTAATGCAATTTGCACAAAACCAAAATCCTCTGCCCTAGTGCACCCATTCGCCGTTGCCACCGGTTCATCGACGGGAAAATGCTGGAAACCAACGAGCCGTTAAACTAGGTGTAGTGTACGAAATTTCTTTCCCATCATCGTGGTTTTCCTTGTCGGGGAAGTTCTTGGTAACGGTGGCTACGCCGCGCAACGGTTGGCTAGGTTCCGAGCGAACCCACATGCATAAGCGATCCCGATCGGACGGACGGCGATTGCTTTGGTGGGCGCGTGCGGTCGATTTGTGCGAATGGCGTAATGGAAAAACCAAAGCTGCCAACCGCCGCATCAATGCAATTTTCACTTTAACGACAGAGTGGACGATGGTGCGCGATGATACGAGGGAAGAAGGTTTTTATACGGTTTCAATCTAATCGCTACATATGTTGGCTATTTTTCAATCAATGAAAATTATTTAGCATTATTCGTCCTACATATTATATATTTAATATTAAATTATTTTACAAACAATAAAACCTCCAAAGATATCCTACAGTATCGGAATACAGTTAATAATAAATAGTACGCAAGCATGGAAAACGTTTGTTATGATTACTTGTGAGAACTAAGGCGTTCTTTACTAAACAATAATCCATTAAATTCAACAATAGACTTCCTTCTCATGTACAAAGTACACACGCTTCCATCA
>JXWZ01002167.1:0-18043 GCA_000956215.1 Anopheles farauti No. 4 | reverse complement strand
ATCGATGCGACACTGACACAATGTCCATCATCTTCACCGGCCAATCGATTCCCCCGGCTCGAGATTCGTGATGACATGCAAAGGAAATCCCAATGCCCGGGGACCCACCGCACCGGGGAATCCCTCCCGGGGTGGAAGTGGGTGGAAAGCGACCCACGGTCAAACTGGAGCAAGCAAGTCTGCTAAGGTGCGCTTAAGCGAAATTAAATGAAGATCGATAACCATCTTCAGGAGAGAGGGTCGATGTCCACCACGCACCCGGACATGGGACACTATCAATCACCTAATCATCAGCTTGTTGTGAGTGCTTGCTGGGTGCGTCAATGAAAAGTCGTCTTCGGGTTGGTACAATAGGTGGACAGCAAACATGTGTCGGACGCACTGTCAAGTAGCGCCAACCCGGATCGATGCATCATGCAATCCGGAGACCGATTTCCTTTAGACTCAACTCCGGAAGCACCTTTCGAAAGGTAATGCATGAATGTTCGATTGACGCTCAGCACCCAGATTTGACTAATGGAAGCCGAAGAATGGTGTGAAATTGTTGCACAACAATGGTTAGGTAGCATTCTCGAATGGTAGAAAAATCTACCAAATCAAGTTACCTGAAGATGTTTACTTATAATGATAAATACAATGGATTGTTTCATTACCAAAAGCAATTCATCATCGCTTGAAACTGTCCTCAATCGAACATCTTCTCATAAATGATCCCTTCCAAACACACAAGAAGATGTGTCCCTTCCACAAGGTGGTTATAAATGACAAATTTTCAAGAAGCGAAAATTGCGTTGTCATGATGACAAGGTATAGAATATTTTGCTGAATTTTTCCACGTATTGGATGTACAAAAATAAATAAAAAAAAAAAACAATTTAAAAAGTATGAAGAAAAAAAAACAAATAATCAGTTTGAGTATACATTGAGTTCCCCAGATTACCATAATTTGAAACAAGACATCATTTGCTCCAACTTCCACTTATTACAGAGATTTGTTTTACCATTGCTGGAAAGTTTCGTGTAGTTTGTTGGATAACCTTCCCCGCATTATTGCACAACACTTTACCATCAAACATCAAAGGTAAAACAACGCCTCACGGCGTGATAGGCGGTACAAAGGCACCCTCAACAGGAGAAAACTCTCGCCAAAAGAAGCATATCACCGTCATTAGTACAGTCAGCAAATCGGTGATGCATGTAATCCGCACACTCGACAGAAACTGCCGGCAACGTACCCAAAGCAGGGGTGTGAAAAAAAAGAGCAGATTTAACGTATTTGCCAGTAATTGTCGTATTATGGTTGGATCTTTTCTCCTCTTTGGTGATAGGTGATAGCCAGCTTTGGTGATAGCCAACTGTTGCTATCTTAATGATGCGTTAATGTTGCGTTATGATCAAATCACGTTTTCGGTTTTCTTAACGAGCTGGAACGGTGCGAATTGCAAATCCCGATGGTTTAAGTATTAAGTGTATCGCTTACCTCCCAAGCGAACCGGCGATCCATTGGTTCCCGCAGTAGCTTTCCAACGAACGGGCCATACTGTGTTCCTTTGGGGATGGTTTTCAGTGCCACGACCGATCCGGTCTGAATATCTAGATCGGGCGGTGGTCGCTGCAGACCCGCCATCTGTAGAAGGAACTGTTCCGCACTCTGTAGCTTTTAAAATAAGTAAAGAAAATCAAACCATATATTAAATAACTTCAGTCGAGCTAAAGCTCCGTTTCAACTAACCTTTAGCCGCTCGCGTACATCATCGGCCGATGGCAGGAGGTGATGGTGCAGCGTGGTGGACAAGCTGAAGTCAGCCGGACCGTGTTCGTGGTGTTTGCTCATCGGAACCACCTGCAGCCCTGGAGGCACTTCTAGATTGACGGGTAGTCCACGAGATGCGTCCGATTCGTCGCCACTGATGCCTGTGGAATGGGGAAATTCGGTTAACTTCTTCAACAAACTACACCACAGTCTACTTCGATCACATTCTAAACAAATCGCCACAGGCAAACAAACCAATGCCTACTACAATGCGAACGTTTGTCTCAAAATTTTAATGACGTCTTCGAACCTTCGTCACCGAGCAGAGTATCAATCACGAAGCGTTCCTATTTCATCGTACTTTTAAATTCTAAACTTACTCCATCATTCCAACTTCACCCGCGTGTTGTGTAAACACATTAGCGCAAATGTCCCAACTTGTCAGCGTGGAGAATTATTTTACGACCATCTTCACCAACGCACCAGAAGGACGTTAAGCGCACTGCGCTAGGCGCACAGAAGTATTTCATTCAGCGTGGCAACGGTTAGCCATCCCCACGAACCCCGAACCCCAAGATAACTCGATGATCCGAAGGCGTCTGGCGGCATATGGTCCATCGGGGTGCGAGATTGCGCGAGTACGTCTATAATTGGTTTCTTCAATTTCATGTCACCATACTCGAGATCCATGGGAGACGCGCGATAAGTGGTTTTCGGGTGGAGATATGAATTGTTCGCTTTCAACCATAAATACCAGACTCCGCACTGGTGCCGTGGGTGCTCCAGGAACAAATCCACTACACTGTCTGTCTTCTGGTGATGAAATCACATCTCAAACTGTGACCCATTTATCCCGGCAACGGTTCCACCAGATCATTACTTTGTCACCAAGCCGGGCCGGAATTGTGCCAGAAGTCAAGCAACCTAACACCTTCTCGTCGGGTTTTCCCCTTTCCTTCGCCGCGATCCGACAAGATGTAAAATCTTGGCACGAGCCAAACGACCCGCGTGTAAACTTATCCGATTTAAATACGCACGATTAGTGTAAACTAATTTTATTCTAATTTGCCGACACTCGCAACTCGCACTGCCACCGGCCCGAAAAAAAAACACTCGAACAATCATTTAAATATATTTTCGCAGCGCAGGCACCATAAGCAACTACCGAACGTCAGGGTGAAGAGAAACCGGAAACCCCGGTACCTAGGGGTTTCAATCGGCAAATCGTTTAATCCGGCGTGAAATCGGATCTACCCGAACCGTTGATCTAACCGCGTCGAACCAGTTTACCTGAAGGAGAGTGTGCACAAGACGCAAGGCGCAAAGAAAAACAAATCTCGAACGACGACTGCCACGGGGACACCACGACCCATATCACACAGCCGTAAAAGGTATTAAATTTAAAACCGGAAGAAATTGCACCACAGACCAACAAACTGTAACGAACTCTCCGGAACACGGTGGTAGAACACTCGACCCTCTCGGTAACTGTCACCGTACGAGTGGGCAAAACAACGTGGATAAACATTTGCCGAACTTTTTGAGATATCTTTATTTAACCAGGCCCGGGATGGGGAGGGAAGGGGAAGATTGTCTTTTTTAATCTGCTGGAAATTGTTTGTTTAGCCCCTTGTCGCATCGCAACGGTAGCTTCCAGCTTCTTGCAAGGGGTTGCCAAAAAGCCAATTACATCTTAGGCGCGACACAACACCTCGATCAACCTCAACATGCCGAACTTTGGGCGACAAATTGGAATCAAGCGCAGAGATTTCACCATCTCAAATATCTTCCCAAGAATCGATCGCGTTTGCAACAATATCACGATGTGTCATGTTCTTGGAGTGCGTGTGTGTGTGTGTGCGTGGTTCGAAACCTTTATTCCGCGCTTTATCATAACACCACGTACATGAATGAAGCGAACATTGTCGCTCACAGCAGAAGTACTTTGTAGCTGCGGAAACGTTAACGCCACGATCGTGCCTTGTCACCAAAAACCGCCAACTCAAAACAATTTTTTTTTCGGGCCGGGCCGATTTTTTTTTTATTCCTCCAGATTTCGGCTCAATCGTTCAAGTGCTTGTAAACAAATGCGCTTCTTGCGTACGTTCGACGAAGAGATGCCAACGACGGCAAGTGCGTCGATCGCCGGTTGTGATCATCGCTCGTGGTTTATCATACCCTACGCTCTTCTCGCTGCACAGCCACATTGTTTTAGAGGTTAGATTCCACGCTCTATGGTGTGGGGTTTAAAGCGAAAATAAACAACGCACAGCGAGCCTTTTCCGCTGGGGCTTGATAATAGCTTTGATTTCGATGCTGACGACACCACTTGTCTGCTTTACTGGTAGAATGGTTGGTGAGAAGAATGCGGTACATTGTTTGGTTAGTGCTTCGGTGGCCGCTATCGGACGGAAACGTGATCGAGAAGACACTGTATCTAAAAAAGCAGCTGTGTACGAGTACGTAATCCAGTAAGATATGAATAATAAGAATATTTCATCACTCTTTGGTATTTATAAGTTTAATTCCGTTCAGAAGAAGCAATGGTTAAGAGCTTGTGTTGTAATCTCAAAACCTCTTGAATATTTCTATTATAAATACTTTAAACTGTCATATGCTCAATTACGCTCATAAATATCCAGTTTCAGTAGGCATTCAATTCCAAAGGACATATCAACAAATCTCCATCGGAAGTAGCGATTCAATAAAACCGCAACCCATCTCGTTTCCTTCCTTTCGCTTTGGTCTTAAAAATGATATCTCTCGAAGAATCTCGTCCCTTTCATCGCCGTCGAGGCATCCTCAGCGTCAGTGTCGTCGGTTCGTACGCGCATGTCTTGCACACGCGAAACAAGCGTATTGCTTCTTTTTTTTTTTTAATTGTCGAAGGCGTTTCGAAGGCAGCGAAACCGAATCGGCCCCCATGCGGTGGCCGTTCAATTGTGTTTATCTTCGGACCGAGGAGGATTCCTTTATCTGTTCTCAGATTCCCTGCCCTGCCGGTAGCAGCAGCAGCAACAGTAGAAACAGGAAGCACATTGCTTCCTCTCCGTTGTACTGTCTGAGGAGAAAAAAAAGATAATTCACATCGCTCAACTCATCACCGGATCGTCGGTGAAATAATTCTGCGAGCTGTTCTTTTGTCTCTCGTGGAGGATGTTTCGCCTTCTGTCTCATCGTTTTCCCCTGTGCGGGAAGTCGGTTCCTGCACATGATGATCCCAGCACCGAACAGGTAACGTCCCGTGTGGACACTTTCCGACCTCAAGAGCCTTTTTAACGCCGCATTAACCACACCATTTGCGAGCAAACAAAAACGCAGGATTGAATGTCCTTGCTGGTTGCGCTGGTTTCAAACAACAAAGCAGGCGGAGGATGCTTGTTTGGAGTATTTTTTTTTATGAAAACCAGCGAAACAACCTTCCACACGGACCGGAAACGAGTGCGGTTCAGCGACTTTGAATGATAACGACCGATCAGACGGGCAGAGGATTGCTCAACGCGGCAGAATTGGATGCAATTTGCGCGCTTGGTTCACCAGTTGTACGCTCCGCTGAAGCAGAAGGATAGAAAATAAACAAATTCGAAAGGTAAACCTAATAAAGTGATTCTTCAATCCGGTGTTTGAAAAGGTTCCGAAGCGTTCAATGTCGTACAAGCACCGCTTGCGCTCCGATAAAAAAAAAGAAGAGGAGATCCTTCAACAAGATATCGTCCCACCGAGCCCCTAGCTTGAAGGACTTGCATCTAATTACTCTCCAGCTAATCTGCCAACGGATTTGCAAAGCAAAACCGAAACCATAAAACGGGCGCTCATAAAATTGAGCAACGAGCGAAGAAGAAAAAAAAAGACACATAAATTCTAATTTAGTTGCGAGAACGAGAGCTGCTACCACCACCACCACACCACTGCGCAGCGAAACTCGTGTCCAGTTAGCGCTTATCGCTTATCGCTGGCCCAATACACGGTTGGACGTAAAATATTTCAATGCTCGTAAAATAAAATATTTCACCTCGGAAACTGCTGCTAGCTCATCGGGACTCGCGAGCGTGAGCTGAGCGATAGTATATACACAACAACAAAAAAACGAAAAGTAAAGCAACAATTCTTAAAATGCGCGGAATCTCCATCCTCAATGGTACTAAATTCCGTATTCATGGTACGCGATACTGTACTAGCGTTACCACATTTCCCATCGCTCGCTCCCCCTAATCGGGGCATGTTTTGTGATGCTCATATTTTTCGGCTGTGCGGTGTGTTCATACTTTTTTTTACTACCTTAAGAACAACGACAAAAGCGCTGTCCCGTAAAGCGAAATAAAGCTCTTGTTCCCTTTCTGTTATTTTTAATATCGCACTCCGTTTGCGGGGGAGAGGTGAGCTTGTGAGCGTTTTTGTTTGCAAGCTCATTTGGGTCGGATATAAAACACACAAAACCACCCCGAAAGCGAGCAAAATTAATCGTCCACACCGTGTTTAATAACGATCGAAGTATTTGCACGCCTCGCTAGAGACCCCACGCACATTCGGAACGTGGACTCCTATAACTCTATTATGGCTTAGCACCCTCAACGGTTTTTTTTTCGTTTTAATATTGAACAACAGCACGCGCTCGTCGAGAATCACACATCGAGTCGTGTGGAAGGTCCGCGAAAAATCCCAATTATTCAATCATAAAACAACGACGGAATGGCGGGAAGGGACAAAAAAATATCTTTACACCACACGATAAAGGACGACTAAAATTTATGCAAATCAGATAACGCACCACTTGGAGTTTTTTTTTTTTTTGTTGATGTGCTTAGCCAACCCACTCAACTAGACTCTGTTCCACGAATTTTATTAGTTAAATGGATACGGTGGAAGAAGCTTTCAATATACACACACACACACACACTGTGTAGGAGAAGAAACACCGGCGAGCAAACACAGCCAAAATGTTTAATCATAATTAATTAAATTCCATAATCACTGCCACGAGGGTGACTCGAACGCTGCAAGTCTTTCGTGCGCGATAAAAGATTAAACTGCGAAAATTAATAAATTCACCGAAAGTGGCAGACACGCAACAGCACAAACCGATCGTTATTTGCAAACTATTATTTTATCTGCAACCTTTCCATTCGGAGGTAAAGGGCCTGGCATTACCTGGCATCATTAGTTCGATATCAACCATAGCATGGATAGGTGTGTTTATCCACTTTAGGCCACGATTTTCCGATTATTTTTTTCAAGCACAATTTATCGCTCACTCGCACTTCACACGAACAAAGGATATTTATGTCTTCACATGTAATTCTGGTAGAGCGAAATTTTTGATTGTATTTGATATGAAATCACACGTGTTTGATCACTCGGTAGTGATAATTTTAAAACACAACGCACGATTTTCTGAGTATAATTTTCCTTTTAACTTATGTATTATCACTCGACACATTACAATCACAATTTTTGGGTCTCAAAACATTAATGCTCTCGTGCTGATACGAAATAAAAATGATAAAATTATCATCTCAAATGCTTCTAGTATCGTTTTTATCCACTTAAGCCGTCACTGTAGACACAAAGCACAAACCAAATCCTTTCACACCAGCAATCACCGAAAAATCACTGCAAATCCTTGCTCCTCGCCGGGCGAAGGACGAAACTTTCCACGAAAGACCCGAAAAACCCGACCGTGTCGTGCCTAACAGCCGAGATCAAGCGGGTTGTCTGTCTGCGGGAGATGCTAAGAATAGAGTAAAAATTCTTCCCAAACATGCAACACCATCCCGTTCTGGATCCGGCCGGGTGGTGGTGTGTTCGTTCCCTCTCGCTTCGTACACGCGCCGTCTCGTTCGGCCACACTCGCTCACTCACACTCGCAACAACCGCTCGCTGCAATCACTGTCACATTAGGCAAGGGGTTGTTTTTCACGCCCGTATGCGAGAGACTCGGGAGTGAGAGAGTGTGCGTGTGAGCGAGAGTGTGAAGCAGTGTGAGCAAATGAACCACACCGGATGAACTCAATCATTTCCACGGAACGGGAAGAGTGGAACAGTTTTCCCTGCTCACAATGGGAAAACCCGAAGTGATAGAGATAGTGCGAGTCGAACGAGAAACATCAATTGTTTGGGGCGACCCCGGGAGGTAGTGCTTCCTGCGCAATGAATGTGAGATAGCAACCGAAATGGCGCATCCTTTTCCCTGGGAGAAGGAAGGATCCCATTCCCACCCCGTGGAGCACACACATGCGCATGTATTCTTCCCTCCCGACCAGGAGGTGTCTTTTATCAGTCGCTTCTGTCCCTCTCTGGTTTAGGAAATACCATCCTATTCTAACAATTCTGTGTGTTTTATTATCTGTTCCTATGTAGCCTCTCTGGAGGTCACACAGTGCACCGAAGTGAATGGAATGAATCCGGTTCATTCCGGGAGAATTGGAACGAAACTTGGAAGAGACTGACAGACGAAGAGAACGTGAATGATGAGGAGGTCACAGGAAGGTCCTGACAGATGAGCGTGGGTCAGAAGTAAGGAAGATTTTTACCTCAGGAAAGGAGAGCGAGTGAGTTGGAGAGATGCTTCGAAAGACAAACAAAAGATGGCAGACAATAGTATTGGGTTTGATACTTGATTGATTGGAAATTAACAATTGGCTGTGAAATTGATAGTTCCTTAGCAGGATTGAGCATCTAATTGAACTTATATCTAACATAAAACTGATGAGCCTTTCGTCATCCATAGCTCTTACAATGCATTCATTCGTCGTGTTACAGCAACCAGAGGCAGCTCATCACCACCGGGCCGTTGTCATGTGCTATGTTCTACGCGTCAATTTAGCTCCTCCTCTCCAATTATGCTACACACAGCGTTCGTTCCACCGTCAGCCAGTCACAGTGAACGCCACAGTTGAACATGACGCAAACGGGAGGGAAACAACGCACGCCGCACGCAGCAAGGGTGGAAACGATGGCACTACCACACAGATACGGGCGCACCATGTACGGTGGAAGATAAGCCGGAGACAAGCTGAGACAACCCACAATCATTCGAACCCGCGCAGATAGGGTATGATGACAAAACGAGATGCACACGGCGTTGCGAGAGGGAGAAAACGAATGCGAGGACAACATTCTTCGCGAGCCCGATGGAGCCGACGACATCAACCCCGGGCGCATGGAGTGGAGCGAACGAATGAACCTGTCGTCCTCATTATCTCTCACTGGCGAGAAGGCGGGATTTACAAGAGGATGATGCTGCAATTCTATAGGATGCGGTAGTAAACGGTCGTCTCATTATCATTCCCATTGCACAACGGTTCCGGTTTGGGTTGTGTGTTCCTCCGGGCCACGTTCGAGCCCGGGGAGCCTGCGAGTGTGCGCACAGTGTGCCACAGATAAATGTGCCAGTGTGCGCGAGATGAATTCTAGCGTGTTCTGACACACGATGCGAAGTGATGGACAACCTCCGCGACACATAGTAGCCATAGCAACATCGCCGAGGTAGTAACTGTAACTGATCGGACTGCGAGAGCGAGAGAGTGTGTGTGCGCTTGTGTACGTGTTAGAGCAGGAGAACGAGAGACAGTCGCACAGAATATGACACTAATACCAGTGAAGTTGAGGGCTCCGGGATGGATCGTGGCGTGCGTAGTATCGCGATGGTAGAACATCCCCTGTGACTCCTTGACAGCACTAGACATTTCTACCGTGTTTGTGGGAGTGTTTGGATGGGACACACATCATGATACGATGTTTGTTTGTGTGATTGGTTTGGAAACATATAGGAAAGTTTCTGCAAGGCTTCTGATAATCAGCACGAATTTTTGAAAAATATTTTCAGCACCATCTTTCGAAAGATAGGTGTCGAGTTGTATTTATGATTTGAAACTAAAAGATCTTGAAGAACTTACACGCAGAAAATTTGGATTTATATACTGGCACTTTTCGCTCAAAGTAAACCAACCAAAGTAAACCAAAGTCTGGACATGGCATGAAGATACATTTTTATATAACATGCCACAAAGAAGACTCAACGGGGCGCAGTCGTACCGTAAGATGTCGGTTCCAGTCGGTTCCACACGTACGCCAGCAAGCAATGGAGCATGTCAAGAAAAGAACCGACCCCGTCACACAACCGCCCATGTGGGCCATACATACATCGTGTTTTCATCGTCCAATCGTCGTGAGGCTATCTCTATTTATCTGTCACGGTTCTAAATAAAGCTGGATGGTCTTCGGGTTGACGGAGTCCAACCGAGTTGGAAAGAGACCGAACGACCCGGACCCGATACATAAGCGCCGTTGGATTGCATGGAAACACGTTAAGAATGTTGCGACTTCTGGCTATCGTGAGCATGAGATGAGGACACTTGGTTTATCCATAGTAACTAGCTAGGGTTTATGTAAAAAAAAGCCGGGCGTACACGATGACGAATGACCTCCACCAGGCAGATAGCGAAAAGAAACCAAACGTCAGCTTCAACCGAAAGTGTGATATTGAGCTATTTTAAAAACCTAAGCGAACAGTTCGTATTTGCAGATAGGAGCAGCAATTCGCTTTCAAATTACTTAATCGCTCGCAGCAGAAAGAAACAACGGCCAGCAGACTTCAATCCCAGCTCAAACAAACGGTCATGACCACGGCTACCGATATGCCCAGATTATCCCACAGCCACCGTTAAAGCGAGGTTATGCTCAATTTGCCACCCCTGTACCGAATGTCGGTCGGTCGATCGCTTCTCGCTTCTTCGGTTCGCCCGAAAAACCGCATGTAGTTTCCCTAATGCAAGCTGTTTCTCGCATCCGTCGCATCCGTTTCCCCCCGTGCATCCGGCATCCCGGCTTGTCACGGGCTACCCCGGGGCCCTTGCCGTCAAACATATCCCATAATGATATAATAAAGTTGTTCGCACATTAATGCGGATTTTCCCTCGCGTATGTGTTCGTCACTATCGGCTCTCTTTCTTTCCGCTCTTTCCCTTTCTTGTTTGTGATTGTTTCCCGCTGTCTCTATTGCATCACATATCCCACCGTTCCGTGGCCGAAGGATGCTAAGTAAACGATTCCGATTCCACTACCGAGCGTAAGTACGCACGGCAAAAAGGGAGCCGGTTTTCGACATATTTTTGCAAACCGGATGATTTTTACTAAACCTTCGTTTGCTTTTTTGCTTTCCTTGTTCGTTACGCGCTGGTAACAATCATAATCGCCCGCTATAACCTGGTGGTTCTGTTAAGGTGTGCAGGTTTTTTTTCTCTGCCCCATTTCGGGGTGCCATATGCTGCCGCAGCGAAAAAGCGACAGCTTGCACCAATAATTGTTAATCCGATCTCGTTTACACAATGCTATTGCTATGTGCATGATATGGTGGAATCATTCAATTATCACCAAACGATTAGAGCATGACAATGAGACGAGATGGTTCTACGTACTTCTTATTATAGTCCACCTTCTCGCACTACCAGAACTTGGACTAGTAACCAAACGTAACATTCAACCATTTATCCCTGCCAAGGAAATAGATTGGATCCTCTAGTTACCTTTTCTTCGTCGAAATGGATCGATTTCATTCCAGTGATAGTAACAGAATACTGATAGCACTAGAAAGAACCCTACAGCAACGTGCGAATGAAGCGTGCCAGGACTATGAATCCGAATGAAAACTCGAACAATCGAAATCGCTCCAGTACAGCAGGAGTTTCCTTCCAAAAAAAACCCCCGTCTCTCTTTCTGTCTCACTTCCAGCGATCGTACCAGTGGTCTAAGCTGTTTGCCGAAAGAAAATCGTCCGAAGTATTTATATTTTATTTGTATTTACACACAGCACAAAACGAAACGGCTATAAGCCGGCGCTCACCATTTTTCCACCATTCTCCCTAATGGACCATCAACGGACACGTTCCTTTCTTCGTTCGTTCGGATGCATCGGAACGGTTGAAGCTAGTAGCGAAAAATCGCAAAACCAAAACGACACCATCCAGCTGACCGGCTCCAGCTCGAGGTTCGATTTTTCTTCCCTTATCTCGGCGAAGCGGGCGCCGTGTGGGTGGGTAAAAAAATGTTTTAAAGTGGAAAACTATTCCCGAAACGACGTCATCTCCCTCGCCCGCCATTCGGAATCGGAATCGGATCGGTTGAATTGAATGTGTTTCCGTTTGCTTTTTTGTTTGCCGCTGATACCATTATTTGCAGAAGCAGAGGCAAAAAAAAAAACACGCACACATCCCGCAAAGCGAAACGTTTCGCAGCGAAAAGAAAAGGATAAAATGTAATTCTTCCAACGCGCCGAATGGCCACGACACGGTTAAACCTTCCCCTCTCCCTTCGGGCTTTTGGTGGACACATGCTTTTAGCAAACTTACTCACACCCTTCACGGCCCCGTGCTGCTGCCGAATGGAGCAAACACACTGCACAGAAGCACATAAAAGTGACAAGTTATTCTTCTCGAATCCTGCACCAAACAGAAGCCCGGCAGCCGATAACCGGAACGTCCATGGTGCGGCGAAAGTAGAAATAATGCAATGAAGAGAAACGAGCTGTACTTAGACAGTCGTGCAATCTTTTTGCACCTTATGGCCGGAATGGCACCGGCCCATTCTTAGCGGGTTCGGGCGATTATCCGTAAAAGAAAAAAAAAACTCCCACGGAAAACTACGGTAAAACTGCCCGCTGCAAACGGATGTGCGCTATCGAGTGGGTTAAATTTATAGCCTCCACCGTGCGTCGTCCACTGCGTCGCGTCACTTTCTCTCCGAGATCCGCCTTATCTGATCACGTAACAAATGGAATGGCATTTTAAACTGCCCCGAAAGCGGTGGAAAAATCGTTTCCATTCGCTTCGAAAAGGATGCGATTGAATCCGAACCCAATCAGGACGGGTGTGGTGATAATGGCGCGCAGGTCTCTATGGTTCCCGTTTCGAAACATTACATTCGAACCGGTCGTTACATGGTTTAAAATCTTCCCATCTACATAAATGTCCCCGTGGGTCCTCTTGGGATTTTCGGCATAGGGGTGATCATCCGCAGCGGTGCCTATTATCGAATGTAAATTTCCGATCCGGCAAAAAGCCCCCGAAGCAAATCTCCTCCGAGTGTCTACGATGACATCTCGAGATGAGCGCCCCCTAGCGGTGGTCTAGCGGAAGCACCCGAAGCATCGCATACATCACCCGTACCGTTCGCCAGCGAAACACCACGGGCAGCCCACCGATTCAACAGCAGCAGGACGTCATGTTGTGTCCAACGACCAAAAAAGCACACACAATTGTTCCATTCCATTCCATTCGGTTACCCAAGGTTGCATTGCTTCACGGGGTGTTTGACGTTTTTCGGGATGTCATTGGTGAGCGTGCAAGACTTTTACGGACGTAAGATAGACCAACGACGACGATGACGGGCAACCATCTGCGTCAATCAGTGGCATGTCATACGAGTCATACCCTGCGGAGCACGCATCGACGAGCGCTTTCGATCGATGACTCGAATCGCACGTCCCGCCGTGCAAACACTTACTCCAGAATGTCTTGAGCCGTGCACGACATGACCTTCAAACTTTGTTTTGATGTCTCATTAAGAGCGTTGAACGTTTCCGACCCAACCAGAAACGACATTGAAACGGTGGATAATATTCCAGTGCGTAGCAAATTGTGTCGCACAAAAGCCTTCTTTCACGGACACGGATCATCGGGCGCATTGAAGCTCACGGTTATGCAAATGGTACGGTACGTAAGGCGTGAAAGCAGCCTGCATTATCATACAAACTGGCCAAAGACACGCAGCCACTGCGCGTCGCGTCTTGCCTGCAGTGTCTGCAGTGTGAAAACTCGAACAAAACCACCGATTTAACCATTTAAACATACACGCAACGCTAAGACTCCGCTGCTGTTACAACCTGCTTCCCCTTGCAGGGGGTTCCGCACGTCTCCTTCCTTCGGGCACACACGAACTCACTCCAACAAAGCCGGGAAAAGTGTACCGACAAGATAATCCTACCATTCGAATGCAAACAGACAGTGGAACAACAACAACATCGGCTCGGTTTCACGCTCGCTTAGCATTCCGAAGCAGCGGAACGAATGCAGATAAGGCAACAGTGCGCTTCCCGGGCGCAGGTAAATGCCCACTTCGGGTTCATTACACGCTACCACTTCTTCGCGCTAGCCGAGCAAATGAGGCAAAAAAAAGGGTGCACCACCAGGGGGATGTGTTAAAATAGATAATCCGTTCTGTCAACTTACTGCTTTGCCCTTTTCGCCGTCTGATCGGTCGCATCATCATAAATGCATAACGCATCGGGCGACAATTTAATTTACATTCGAAGCGTTAAATCCGACATGATACGTTAACTGAGTTTCCCCTTGGGAAGCATGTCAGCACGGTGGTAGGATTTATTAGCCTCGAACGTATCGTTGGTAAGTGTATTAGCATCTTCGGGAGCTGCCAAAGGCATTCCCCTTAAGAAAACGAGCCCTTCCCGTTTGCCGAACGTTCAAAAGGGAAACATTGAAATGGTTATCTATTTCCTTCGCATCGAACGGGAATGTTGGGTTCATCCCATGTAGCTTTCAATAAATTATTGGTGTTAATAGATTTATGACCATTATTAAAGAAACCCTAAATACTTTCTGTCTTATGCAAAAAGCAACCCTTTTGCAAAAAAAAATTGTACTATGAATATATTAAATTTTTCGCATTTTTTTTTTAAAACCTTCGAGATGAGAAAATGTAGACGAAATTCGAGAAGAACGCTTTAATAAAGCAATAAATTGTGCTCGTAACAACTTCTCATAAAAGTCACATATTTCGGTGCTATCCTCAGGATTTTTCCGCGGCCAGAAATAATACTCTTCTAAACACACAGCGAAAGGATGGTTCCGGTGTTGATTTGATAATAAATTTATAACGTTGCCCTGATTGGCAAAGAAGCTCCCTTTGTGACGATTATTTTTTTACCAACTCAATTTCACGGTCGCTTGCGCTTTCTAGTGGCAGGCTTTGCCACACACGTCCTTGCGCACACATTATTTGCCTGCCGGGCTTGTTTGCTCACTCACTGCAGATACCGTAACGGGGTGGATTCACAGATGGATGCTCTTTTGGCATGCTGGCGCCCGCCCTTATGTTGGCAATGTTTCCCATGCAAAATAATACGCACATCGTACGGTCGAGTGGATGATAAAACATCATTTTAAATTCAATCCTAGTGGTGGTCGGTCCGAGCTGGTAGGACGAGCGCACCGTTACCCTCCCACATTGACAGCGGCCTTGATCTCTTCCATCCACTCCACCGGCTGTGGGCCGGACTGAGCAGCGAGTTGTGCAAACAGGGAACTAGCAGACTACAGTATCATGCAGCATCGACCGCCGACACAAACAAACCGGCGGCGGGAAGCCGTGTAAACATGGCTTTTTCGGCCGCCTGAAGGCACCTGCTTGGAAAAATTACGGCACAAGGAAAACGTGGAGGGTGAAGGGATTGCAGGAGGAAGAGTGGTTGGTAAATAAGCCACCTGATAAACAGAATTGTGTGCTGGTGGCGTCACCTGAGGCTCAACAGAGGATGTTGCGAAATTACGTTCAAACAAGTGTTTAATTAAATTTTAATAAAAATATACAACCGGAACAAAATTTTTAATACAGATAAATAATTTAACCCACCACTCACCACTCTTACAATAAGTTTATGCTTTATGAGCTCTTATCAGCTCCATGTGTCCCCGTTCTGCTCCGGTAGATTTAATAGACATTCGACACAGTTTCAACACCTTCTTGTCTACGGCATTGGCTTGCAATTCGTTCCAATGACAAATGCAAACACCGTTGCGAAACCGGCAGATTAGAACCGGCTTTACCTCGTTCGAAGCGAACACAGTATTTTGCAACAAACAAACATCGTTTTTAATGCGTTCGCATTTTCATTTCAAACATCATTAGCGGACACAAATGCGACAAGCGATAGCAAATGAACAGAGCAAAACAACAACGAAATAAAACATACAGCATCAAGTGTGTGAACAACCACCCGAACGAATAGGCAACCATCAGATCCGAACCATGAAATCGTCATATCGTTCGGCTGATAACAACGCCTAAGCTCATGTCATGCTCATTAGCTAGCTTGCGAGGTTATGTTAGGCCTTTCCGTTGCGGAATAGAACCGCTCCACTCGATGCACGATAGCAATGGCCGACCGGAGCCGCAAGAACAGGGAGTGGGAAATGTAATAAAAAATTAATGCAATTTCAGCGCACGGTTGCAAACAAACACGAACAAACCGCAACTGACGGCGGGGCAATGCGCATGACATGATACGCTTTTTTTTTTTGCTGCCATCTCTCTACTGTAAATAGCTCCCGGGGTGGTCGAGATGTTTGGCCAGCCGCCAAGATGTGTTTGTGTGCACGAGAATGCTGTAAAATGGAAGCTAAGCGATGATCTCATACCGCACACAGTAGGACACAGTGGGATGGGATTATTTCAGCGAATTTGTTCAATTCAAAACTATAAATACTCTCAGATTTCAGCAAAAGTAACCACAAATATCTTTTCTTTTTATCAAATTTCCTGTTCCAAATATCCTGTTGTTCCACTTCATCGTGTGCTCCTGACTCATATCCAAACGATCCGAACACGTATTTTGCTCGTTCTGCGCCCAAATCTGCTCGTTCCTGACACATTCCCAAACTCGTCCGCCCGATGATTTATAACGTGATAAATTATGTCATTATTTTCTCGTAAAATGGGTTTTGTCATCGCCAGACAGCCCGCCCTTTCACAACCCAATGCGGGAAGGAAGCGTCGGTGGTAAGATGATTTCCTATTTAAATCAACTTCCGGAGCACGTTTCCGTTGCCCTTGGAGAGGGAGGTGACGTGCGCCGTTGCTACAGACAAATTCGGTGTTGCTATTCATGGGTGAATCTCAAATCTCGTTCCAGTTGCGTTAGCAGAAAGTTTGCGTAATAACTCTCGAAGCATCACTCGCCCTTTCGTATGGCTTCTGATTCTCACTGCCGTCGTGTCGTAGCAGTGAGCGAACACAATTGTCTCTTACTGTACCGAGTAATGTTCTTACTTCGCACAAAATATACACCCAAATTGGGGAAGAGAATTAGAAAAGTGAAACAATAACAACTCTTTCCGCTTTACAAGGATCGTAGCAACAGCAGCGACGTCACAATTTCCCTCCATTCTCATTCCATACTGTCTTGATAGCTTCCTGGAATCTCGTACCACTCGGATCCATCCCAAAAGGCATTGGGCGGGAAGCGAGAATACGGGAAAACCCCCAAGCGTTGGCCGGTGATTGTTTACCTTAGCCGTGTCCTTAACGACAATCTGACGTGCGGTTAAAAAGGAGGAAACCCCGCACAACGATGACAAGTTTCCCCCGTTGTTTGTCATCCCGACAGTTTTTCACCATTGTTAATCATTAATTGAGTTTGCTTTCCACTAACTCTCTTTCTCCTGCGCTGGTTGCTCCCGTTGTTGGACGGTTTTCTTTAAGGACATTAGAAGCCGTCGGAAATGCGGTTAATACAGCAGCGAATAGAAGGAAGTCGTAAAAATTTTATCGGAATAGTAAAAATAAACCCGGTACAGACGTCATCCCACTATGGAAATGTTGCGGATAAGAATACTTACAAACAGTACGTACAGGTATTGCGTTTGGAGCAGTGTAGAACAAACTCTTAAAAAAATCAAAACAAAAACGTTTTAAAACCGTATACAAATTTCCTTAAAAACGACGTCTGCACATTCACCGAGCTAAAACAAAGCATCTCACAACGCTCTGTCTGGCATGAATCATGATTCCAAAATCAGTAGCAAAGCCAACGAAAAAAAAACCAACTCTATGGAAAATGGGAAATAAATTATGAAAAACATATGCCCTAGCCATCCATCTTCAAGGCGGCCCCTCCACAAACGCCACCATTTCTGACAACCGTTCTACGCTGCTGCCCCAACACCCCAACGAGTTCCGGCACAGTGTAGCTCGATTGCTCACACTTTAAACTCCTGTTTTCCGGTGAAGCCAACAGACAGCAAACAAAAAAAACGAGATCCACCTTGATGCGAGAACCTTGAGCAGAAGCTTGTTGGATGAAACTTTTCCGAACGGCGAGCCGAGCAGCGAAGAAGCATGGTTTTGACAGCTCTGACGGGTCGTCTGGCGTCCCGGGCTCCGGGATGGTAAGCGATTTATATTCTATTTTGAAATTTCATTTTTGCCCTTTTTTGCTTCTTTTTGCTTCCCAAATCCCGAAATCTCTCGCTCTCTCATTATCTGGCAATTTTCTCCCCC
>JXWZ01002164.1:0-10609 GCA_000956215.1 Anopheles farauti No. 4 | reverse complement strand
GCACACACACACACACACACACACACACACACACACACACACACAAAACGAGCATCTTCCGCTCATCATCGGCGAGCCCAGTCAGTTAGTCAGTTGAGAGACGCCAGCCGGCTGACGAACGGGCCGGTAGATGGTTGTGCGCATCGACGAACACATTAAATCGCTGTGGTTTACGTGATTATGGCTAACGAATGGTAGTAAATTATTTAATCGTATGGGAGAGGAATTTTCGCCTTGGGCAAAACTGAATCCGAAGAAAACAGCGTAGCAGGTTGACACGGTGTCTTCTTCAGCTTTGGAAACTGTTTTGTGACATTTTCAGGAAACCGCTCATGGAACTACTATTTCTCAAACGATTGTACGATAACACATTTCAAGTTCTCCCACTTTCTTCTTCTGAACTGTGACTACTATAGCTTTGTAAACATGTATAACTAAGTTAGCAAAATAAAATTTGCCATAACGTTTATTTATTCGATATTAAACGAATCATATTGATTTAAATAGTTATGAATGCAATTGGTCTAATTTGTTTAGTACCGCGTCAAACCTGAGCATAATCGCAACCGTAGAAATAATATTTTTGTGGAAAACAAAACAAATGTGATTACCTAGAATTATTATACCATACACGGTATGCGAAGTACAGAATACTGTTTCAGAAGATGACACATACTCTTTCACGCTAAAAAAAATGAATTAAGTACAATTATATCTCTTTAGGTTTTAAATCTATGCTTGGTAACGTATGATATTATAGCAATATCATAAGTAACTGGAAATAACTAAAGAAGGGATAAATTAGATTGTAAAAACAGAAAGAGTTTTTTTTGTACATAATGCAAAATATTATAATTCCAACATCATCACTATGGTTTTTTGTCTGAAAGATTTTTTAAGTTGTCATGTTGCAATAGGAAAGGGAACAATGCTATAGATAGTGGAAGCATCTTAAAAACTGATACAATTTTTTACTAACTAATTATTTATTATGCAAAAACCGTACAAAGACAAATTTATGTATTTACTAAAATAGTAATATGAATCAATTTTAGTGTTTCCTTAATGTTTCGTTTTTCATAATATCCGTTGGCCGTGCTCAAAACGTTACTAACATTATTTAATGAAATAAAATAACATCATTTTAAAATTATTTAACCGCACAATGTAAAAAATTGTTTACGATAAATAAAATGATGATAAATTATCTGCGTTCACTAGACAACCTTCACATCTTTTAAAATTAATTTAATTTTCTAAAAATTAATCTTCTAGGGGCACCTATGGTTAGTGCAATTTTTACAGTATCATATGACTGAATGAACAAATAAAGCTTTGAAATCTATTTCATTGTATACTTTTTTATTTCAACCCCATTGAGAGCGTAGGAATGGTTTCATTTGCATACTAAATCCCAACACGTCACGGCGCCATTTCTCAGGTGTTTTAAGAACTTGCATTGATTACAGAACAAACGCTTACATGTCAAATATTTTACTTACTTAGTTGTAAAGTTAGTAAAATATTTGACATGTAAGCGTTCCACGCAGCTCAACAACTATCCATACATTTTTTTTCACCCGTACACGTTTTTCCTCGTATGCTTGATCGCATCCACCTGGGTACGGGATGGAATACCTTCAGTAGTCTCCTACCTTACCGCACCAGATAAGCTGACATTGAAACGCACGGCAAGATGATGCTAATCTCGCGCATAATACGAAAATTAGTCCCAAAAATATGGCTCTAGCCCCCGAATGCGGTGCGATGAATGGTGCTAATTAAAATCGACAACATTAATACGAATTTATGGAGGTTGCGTCTCATCGATCCGGTTGTTTCCCGCGACCGTATCGTAAGGCCCACACGATCCGATCCAGTCCGCCGGAAATCGACTCCAAGCCTAACCGTTTTGATGCGCTAATGTCCAGCCAATACCACAACAGCGTCGTATGCCGCTGCAAACCAGAGCGACAACAACAAATTAATACGGTAAATTATGGTCTGACCTCCGCGAGTAAATTAGATCACAAGCGGTAAACGGCGCGCGAGGCGTGAGGAGACCCTTTTAAGGACCGGACACAGCTGGACGAGGAAAAAAATACAACTGCTTTTGGGATTTCCTAGTTCTTTCTTCTCTTCAGACACTATCTGGAGCGATACGGGTGTTCGAAGTGTAAATAAGTTCTATATGGCGAAAGCATTCATATATGTATATATCATCAAAAATTAGTGAAGAGAAAATAAATAAAAAACAAGATCAAGCACATGCTGCAACGTACAGTTCCTCATCATTCGATGGCTCATCGCTTAGCTCGACATAACATTAATTATCGATCAAGTTCATGCCGTTCTACCCCAATCGGGTGAACGATACCGCCATGGGTCATTCGGAATCGAAATCCTTAAACTTATGACAGTATCCACAGGCTAGCATGGTGGTCCCCACATCTTTTGATGCAGCATTTATCACGGGCTTTGAGTCGATTAACGCTCACAGTCTGATGGGGAAATGATTGTAGGCCGTTACTTTGAATATTCCGTAATCTGTCGATTCTTTTTAATGACCTGTTTTCCGTTCTTATTGGCTATGGACCACCGCATTGCTGTGAGCATGGAGAGCAATTAATGCAGCTGCATTTCTTTCCTGCAATGCCCAAAATCGAATACAAGAGAATTATATTTGCACCACCACCTTAATTGGAATCTTCCGAATAATGTTAGCAAAAGGATGCTTAAAATAATTGTAAAAAATGAACGAAAAAGAAGAAAATTTGTTCTTCCCAGTGATTCAGACAAATTTTGAATCATGTTGTTTTGTTCAATTTAAAATTGTAAATATGATTTTTAAAAAAATAAAAATTTAAAAAAATAAAACCTTAAAACAAAAAAAATAATAAGCTAAAAAAGTAATAAACTTTGTTTAAACTCTAAATTTACATAGAGTTTATAGTGTTTAGTTTATATTTTAAAAAAACTCGTTCGAAGTTAGATTAAGGAAGACTATCAAATGCATTATGGTATAACAACATTTCTATAAAGAATACTTTATTTTAATTGATTTGTTCTCTATGAACTAATCTATTGTTATTTTTTTCTTATTTAACTTTTGTTGGACAGATATTCACATATAGATATCAATCATTTTCATACGAATTCCTACGTATTTATTGGTCACTATTTTACCTCGAATTCATTGTACCCAAGATTAATATCCATTTGGCAGAAATAAAAATTACAGAAAAAAGAGTTGTATGAAACATTTTTCAAAATTTCCACAGTATACTGATGTTCAAATTTCGAACAAAAATTTCATGAACCTATTACGAGAACAGCCATATATTTGCCCTAATCAATGGTGATAAATCACCGAAAAAATTCGCTAAATTAGCCTGCTCCAAAATCCTACTCGCAATACCACAAACATTTCAAAATGAAACGACGGCCCGCATTTGGCTACCGAAATGTCGCAAAGCAATCGCCTGTCACGAAACGAAATTGGAACGGCAGGAGGTAACGAAAGAAAACAAAGAATCTCAAACCAATGCAGAAAAAAACATTTTCAGCTCCGTCTTCGATAACGATCTCGATGATTTTCGATGCCCGTCCCGGTACTCGGGTCCGTTTTCCTGTCCCGTCCACCAACCCGGACCAACTTCCGCTTGTCTTACCCTTTTTGCTTTATTATCAGCTCCGATCTCCGATCGCCAATCGTGTGGATGGTTCCGCGATACATATTTTAGTGATCCTTTTATATTTCGCCTCCGGTGCGCTGTCGCCAGCCACTGGTTTGACGCACCGCGCATCGTAGATTCCTTCTGTCCGCGCTCCAAGATCATCCTTGCGATCGATACGGTCGCCCCGTCCAATCAGTCAGAGTCGGTGGAAAAAATCATAGTTTTTTTTTCCTCTGGTTTTCTGTTTGTATTTTTAAGGAGCTCCACGGGCTTGGCGAACGATGGCGAGCTGACATTGCTGATGCATTTCAATACAAACACGATTTTCCGGTGAGTCTTTTTGTTCGTTACTACCTCTGCCTGAATGGTAGAATCGCGGTGCATTCGAAAACGAAAACGAGCGTTAAAGTTTTCCACCCGGCCGGCACTTGCACGCTCGTCGCACCGGACACCGGTAACCGGTTTGGCTGATTTAGGACGGCAGATAAAAACCAATCAATCTCATCTCACATTCGATCGGTAACAACAACCACTCTTACGCATCGCGCCGCTCAATCCAGCCGATCCACTGACGCGATCTTACGTGCGATTGCCGCGAGATTCGTCTTTATTTACCGTCCCTGCCTACTGCCAGCGCCGGACAACTGGGCAACCGAGGACGGCAAGGTGAGAAACGGCTCCCACCCGAAACCCTGGAACCTGAACTATGGTGCGGGAAACGATTGTTTCCGATTTTAAAGATCTCTTCGCTCCGCAGTGACGACGCAGTCGCGATCATAAACGGCGATAATTTTTGGAATTGATTGTCGGTTCTGGAGTGCGTTTTTTTGCGTTTATTGTCGTTGTTAATATATAGTATGCTCCAGTGCGTTGGCCCCCACAGAACTTTTGCTTTGCTCGTATCAACCGTGCACGATGCGGTGCTGGACCAATTTATCGCTTCGCTCTTTTTTCGTTTCGGATTTTTTACTTATTTCTTCAACTGTCGCTCCAACTTTACCCGCTGCTGAACGTCCTGAAAAGCAAGTGTGCACCCGGCTTGAATATGTAAACTTTACGCCACCATGAAATGCAGGGCCGCTCGTCGGGCCGTAAAGTGAATCATCAATCGGACCGGAAAGATGATTTCATTACTTGACGTGCGTGCCTGCCTCTTTCCTGTCTACGTTTTCCGGAGTAGCCTGCAGCAGCGTTTGTTGGTTTCAAATGCAATTCAATGAGCAATGCTTGGCAACGATTCTTAATTCATTTATTCTCTGGTGGAACTAAGAATTCTCTAGAGGGTTAACAAAACTTTCGGATCCTGGTTTAACAGTAGTTGAAACAGTTACAAACAAGCCCTTTAGACTATGGTTACTATAACGATAATTTCTTATCTTTATAAACAGGGATTGTTATGCTTATGTGTAAACATAAGCCCATGAAAAGAAAATTTTGTATATCAAACTAATTTCTGTTCTTTGAATACTTTTTTGAATCATAATTGAATATTAGTATTTCCTAACCCATCTTTTGTTTTTCATACTTTACTTTCGGCTTCAATTGGGTTATGTTTGAAAATTATTATAATTATCATCAATTTTAGGTAAATCAAATCAATAAAAGTCATAAAGCTATCGCGACCTAATATGCTACATACAGAATGCTAAAAAAATCTTTTTGTCTCTTGATTATTTCAATCATTTTCACAAGTAAAGGTGGTTCTATCCTTATTGTATCCATCGCGAACTTAAAAGATGATACCGTACATGCTAGAAGATTGTAGTAACAACGCAAATATTTCAAACCAAACTACATATACCACCGATGCCAACATGCCATCATATGACCAGTTCAGCAAGATATTGTAAATAGGTGACTCAACAACGGTTTCCATCTGCCAACACGTCCGCGGAGCATAATTGTAAGTGTCGAAAAATAGCATCATCTGTTGCATGTCACTTCCCGGTGCAAATTGGTCGACCGAAATTACAACCGTCCAATTGTAAGTGAAGCGCGTTGATGTACTTTTAAGTTCGTCGTCATGTCCGTAATTTTGTTTACTGGTTCGCCCAAAAAAAAGGATGAAATACATTGTCCGTGCCAAAAGAACGTGCCACGTCGATTGGCGAGAGATATGTCTAGGTGTAGTTTGAGATTTTAGTCGGAAATTGGACACCATATTGCATTAAGTTGTTAGCTGCCTGAGATTTGGCGTGAAAAACGGTTTGAGCGACAGGTGAACCTTTTCTAGCACAGAAGCATGCAACAATGCATCAGTAATTTCAGCAAGCGACGTTTATTAAAAACCAAACCAACAACGAATGCCAGCAAACCACCGCTCGCAAAAGTGCATTAGAAATTGTTCTTCCGCTCGCAAGCTGTTCCACTAGTGTCACACGCACCGAGCTCAAGTGTACAAGCACTCAAGCACCGGTACACCTGAACGCCGAACCCACGGACAGCCGCACTTGAAGCCGAACGCGAACCCGTCGAAGGCAGAGCGAACGTTACGATAACACGCACAAGTGTTTCACTCACAGGTCTCATTTGCTTTGCTTATCACGGTATGGTTTTGCGACCAAAATCGAGCGGCATGGGCGAACTGCAACTTATCACACCTGTGCGTTATCCGACCGCGCTCGTCGAGCAACTGGTTTCGTTGTTTTGGTTTCCTTTTGTGTCCCTTTCCTCTTTTCCCGTATATCACAGCATACCTCCCGTCCAGCTGCCTAGGGAGCGATAAAGCAATCGTGATTAAGGGCTCATCGGAACCGTTGCCAGATGGTTTATGATGGGAAAGACACTTCAACCAACCCTGTCGGAGCACAAATTTGCACCATTTTTGACTCCCCGCACAGAAAAAACGGTCCCCTATGCTTATGCTGAAGAAAAATTCTCCATGCCTGACATATAATTTTTTAACCAACTTTTACTCGAGCCTGCACGACGACGATGGCAGGCAGCAAACGAAACAGGTGTTTTTTTTTTCGAAAGCGACTTCGAACTACCAAGATAAGAGAAAACTGATAGGGTCGCTCTCCCACCACGCATAGACAACACCAAAACGGCTGCGCTTATCGCCTCACTACGCTCTAAACCTCTCCGTGCTGCGAACTGTGAACATTTGTTTTTTGCAATGTTTACGAATGTTTTGCACTTTGCACTTTTGCTCTCGACAAAGCTTCCTGCAAAAAGATGTCGAAGAATATCCTGATCGTTCTGTAGGTGGGAGCTCAAAACATCTGGAACCCTCTAATAGTGCAATCAATAATGAATTTGGCATATCCCATCCCAGCTTGTCAGGGATTCGACCGGTTTCATTTCGCGAACACCAAACTCTCCAAGCGATAAGAAGGAATTCTTCTTCATGTCGTACAACTCTACAATTATCAGCAATTAAAAGCGCATGCAGATGAGTTGACGATTTTCAGCTGATAGACGTTCAACTCTTTCTTTCATATCATTCCCAGATTCTCGTCTGTCATCAATCTTTTCGAATTACAAAAGAAAAAAACAAGTTTGTATTTAAATTTTTCATACAAAAATATTTTATTCCATTTTTTTTTATCTTTTCTTCATATTTTCATTTTCCAGTATCTCACGAACTTGTAGTTGCTACTTCCGTAGATCATTTCGATTTCAACCTGCTCTGATCACAATATTTGTAGGTATAGTTTATAGCCTTAACCACCTAAGGTACAGTTTTATTTGTAAGTGTTACAAAAACAAACCAACTTACTGCTCTAAATCGCGCACGCACCATGCCGTAAACCGTTCATGTTTTCTAAAACATACGCACATATTTACAGAAAAAATATGGCGCAAGTCTCCTACTGCGTTGGGGAGCCTTTAGACGCGCCTCCCGACCGATCCCTTAAAATGTAGCCATAAGTCAGAGAACACCACCCATCTGCATGACTCACAGGTTCCTCACACATCCTCATACGTAGCAGTAGCGGTCACACTTATGAACCTAATATGGCTGGTGTGGTGCAGAGAAGATGAATCAATATAACTCAAGATAAAAAAAGAAGAAAAAAAAACAAACATGCCACCGAGATTTTTTGCGAGACGACAACTTTCTCTCTGCACCTGTCTGTTATGGGCGAGGCTGACTTGTATAACTGACTTTGTACGATGCTGCTACACCTCGAAACGGTTGCTATCGTTCATAATAACGCGGAGAGTACAGAAGATGACACACCACCTACTGGACTACTTTATTTTCGGTCTAGCCTAGCCGCTAACGTAATATGACACTCCTCTCTTAGTCTCTTGTTCATCTGTTGTACTTTCTTCTCCACCTTAAGGGGCACTGACTTTGACGCACTTAGGAACGCGGAACCGTGTGTCGGTGCGGCTTTTGCAACCTTTTTCGCACTTGTGCACTACAACATCTTATGGCACTTGGTATGTTTGGCCGCCGACCCGACAGGTTGCTTGGATGCGCATTTGGTTTCGGTAGTTTTTATTTTTGTTTCGCTCATTACTAGGCTTGTCGCTTGTACTGTTGCATTGCGCTCCCTTCGTCAAAGGGAACGATTATTGTCATTAGTATGTAGGTATGAAAAACTGTGGCACCTTCTTTACTAGTTTACGCCCGGCCCTGAACACTAATGTCAAGCCTTTATTTGTACTTATTAACTTTTTTCATTTTCTCGTATTGTATCCGCTGGAAGTGGTCGTTAAGATACAACATTTCTTGTACAACTTACTACACAAATCCATCCTTGACCGGATGGGTACTAGAAAATAAATAAAGCGTTTAGTAAAAGCTAGTTTATCAACACAAAGCCAAACGCTTAAACTAAACGTTGCCATACTCTAGCTGCTGCTGTTGCAAAACTTAAAAAGATCATGCTTCTTCTGACCTGAGAATTTGGTCCCGCTTTTTTAAACCTGGGACCTCGATAAAAGCATCAATACAAATAATTAATTCTTACGCACAGTCCAAGCGCTAGGCACTGAAGGAACCGTTCCATCCCACCACCGATTCCCGAGATTAGAGCCCGCTCCTCTCATTCGTCCTTCTTCTTGCGAATCTTGCCCTCGGTTTGGATCGTTCTCGTCACCATCTCGACACACTCGGCAATCGATGGTTCCGAGGCGTCCTCGCTATAGTCCTCTCCTGCCATCCGGCTGAGCGTGAGAATGTACGAGCAGGCAATACGCAGTATCGAAAGTTTCGACAACTTTTGTGCATTGGAGTAGGCCGGAATGGCGCGCCGCAACTTTTCGTACGCGGCCGAGATCGTATGGACGCGCGTACGTTCCCGCGCATTCGCCTCGATCCGCCTTTCGCGCGTCATGTTCTTGTAGTTGCGCGTCTGCGAACCAACCGTACCGGACGAGGAAGACTTGTGACCGGATCCGGCTGTCGTCGATTCGTGATCCGTGATCGAATCATTCGTATCATCCAGAGACGGTGGTGTCCGGGGTTGTACGAACTGTTGCACTGCCGATGACTGTGGATGACTATGCAGATGCTCCTGCAGGTGCTCCTGTAGTTTCCAATCGGGTATGAGTTGCGGAGAGTGCGACGAGGATGATCGTGCACTCGGCCGAACCGACTGATCCTTGGAAAGGGATGTGGACGACGTGCTCGAGGAAGAACTCTTCTTGGCCACCAGAGCCAAGGGTTGTAGCTGCTCGAGTGGCTTGATGCTGACGGCTCGATGTAGCGTCGTGACGGCAGGATGCCGTACGAGGAGATCCGCCGGATTGGGGAATGGCGTAACGAACGGGGCTGGAAGCGGAACAACCGATCCTTCCAGTGAAGCTGGTGCCCACGGACGGAAAGGACTACTGGCGGTGCGTGATGACGGAGCCGGGGAACTGGAGTCAAGATCATCACGTTCCTGTTGTTGTTGCTGCTGATGCCGATCACGGTCCTCCACATGCTTACGTTCATCCTCGTATCGAATACGCTTCTTCAGTGGTGCAAGTAGTTCCGTTTCCGCTACTACTCGCAACGGTTCCGAACTTTTGCGCTTATTCTTTACCAACGAAGATGCTACCGCCGTCACAACAACGGGCGTTGTGGGAAGCTTGGTAACTTCCGGTGCGGAATCTTCTGAGCTGTTCTCAGGACTGATTAAACCATCGCGTGAACTCTGGTCTAGTGATTTCAAATCATCCTCATGCTCTGAGCTGCCCGAGTTGAAACCGGAGTCACGTTCCAGTGAGGCGGACATTGCGGCTCCTAAAGAGACGAAGAAAAAGCGGAAAAAACATTTGTTTAGATACATTGTGATACTCGCACAGCATGAAACAAAGAAACAATAAGAAATGCAGTTGGAGAACGAAATCAGGCAAATAATAGCATGGAGAATTACCAGATTGCTACCGTAGCAGAGTCTGACACAGGTGTGTTGCTCATCTCCACAGTCAATTCCTTGTAAACAACAGCACGCAGTGTACAATCCAAACAAACCAACACTTTTCGGCTGCAGCCATTGATGGAACACAGGTGAGAGAGGGGCGGTGATAAATACAGCCGCTCTCCTACCAAGTGCATCCGAGTCAACCGGAAGTGATGCGGATGGAACGGCGCTCTATTATGCCTGAATGTGCTGTTGCAAACGCGTTGAGTTTACTTCCTGCGTACTTCATACGTTGATACGTACGTTTACTACTACGTACTGCGTCGTACTTCATACAGACTTCATACAGGCATTGCAACGTTTGTAAATGCACTGGCTCTTCTATTTTCACGCGCATGCATCTGCTTTGTTCAACAGCCGATCTGACAAGGCACGTAAACGAGGATTGTGAACCTATCATGTATACTATTATACACGCATAATATGTTTCGGTCGTAAGAAATACGTCGTTTCTACCATGCGGACTGTGGTCGGATAATGTGGTGATGTGGTTTGCTTCTAATTTATGACAGCACGCAACAAAACAGGACAAGGACAAGAGGAGCCGCGAGATTTATCGATTGCTGC
>JXWZ01002162.1:0-10132 GCA_000956215.1 Anopheles farauti No. 4 | reverse complement strand
CGAGCCACGAAGGTGCAGTGCTTGCGTGCGTTCCGAATCCCACGACTAGAGCAGCTTTTATTGGTTTATAAGATGCATTTTCACTGTTTAACGTCGGCGAGATGGACGGGCGTGTGGGGATGAAGCGGGTCCACTTGATAATTGTGCTCCGTCTGCAGGTAAAGGTGGCTACAGATTGGACCGGATTTTGTGCACGGCTCTGTACAACCGTGCAAAAGCTCCCAGCATTCAGATGCTCATCGTTTATTGCGATGCTTGGCGTGACTCCCACGTCCCGGAATGACTATGTGTGTGTGCAGGTGCGACCGGTCGACTTTTCCTCCGGTGGTATATTAAATTCTACCTACCATTCCGGGGTACCTTCGTTTGAATGTTGCTCTAGCGCAAGTGTGCACGTCAAGTAATTCAATTAACTTCCAGCCAGCTGTGCCGTATTCGGTTGCAGGACGAAGTGGATTTATTTCTGGCGAAATTTAAATATCAAATTCCGGCTAGTAGTTTATCAAACGTGAGTAAGCATAATTACGGTTTCAAAATGAATTCCCTAGTTCGAAACGAAACGAAACATATCCAAAGCATCTGCGGTCTCGAAAGTGTCGAAGGACAAACGGGTTTAGCTAAAACTGTTAAGATATAAACTGTTAAGCCTTCAAATAGTGAACAATTTATACCAACACTAGGTTATTAATGCAATCTTTAATGTATCACCAAAGAAATAATGATGCAAATGAGTAAAGAGCCCATTTAGCTTTAATTCGATAAAATTATAGCACCCTAATTTAAAATGAATTTATTCGCATGAGTTTTTTTTATTTCGTGTAACAACTTTGTTAAACTCATCGCCACGTCAAAGTACATGCGGTTTGAATCAATCGATAACGAATGTGCAAACAATGCATGCCAAAATTGAATCACATGCAAAAACAGAATTTAAAGTGGATAAAATCAATTCAGCTATGATTTTAAGCATAAAAAGCAGGGCAGTTTTGACACGATAGCCGTGTTTGGTCCACTAATAATTTATAAATGATTTATAAATGATAAACGATCATGATTATAGACGATTTCTATTGAGTATTATCTCACATATTATCTTTCAAGTACTGTTATTTAAAACCTGTTATTTTTTTAAAACATGAAAAACAAAAAATGGATTTTTATTATGTCCAAAACTATCTTTTTATCATAATGAAACAGCTATCTCACTTTTTGCAAACATCACAACCAAATCCATCCGGTAGTTTCCATAACATCTTCTTGTTTACAGATACCATCGCAGCGTCGCGTGCAAACTGTTCGTAGCGAGTGAAAATGAAACATTAAAATAGCCAAAATGGCATTAAAAAAAAAATCGCACCGGAGAGAAATTACCTCCGCCCGGAATGGAGCGTCGCGTTTGCACCTGAAAAGTGAAGCTTTAATTTAATTTAGAAAACTGCTCACACTCCATCTACTGCGAACAATCGACAGTTTGCAGATGATTGTTTACGGAGCGGAGGCGAGATGAGCAACCGATAATATGGGATGCAGGAACTCGTGCCCTTCCTTTCCTTCCCAGTGCACGCCGTTGGTGCATGTTAATAATAGAGCTTAGGGCAGCAGGTATTACACATCGAGAAAAGCTCACCAGAAGGAAAGCAAAAGTCCATCGGCGGGGCCTCGTTTAGCCAACCGTTCCGGCGAGCGTGTTTGTTATGATTATTTCACACTTTCGTTCGATTTTAAGTTCGGTCGAGGGGCAACGATGGCCAACCTTTGTGTGAGCAAACGGTCCAGCCTTTTGGGGCGATGCAGTTTAGTGCAACTGGCACGGGTAGAGCAGTCAAAGAAACACGCACCCACGACGAGCGAGAAGAAAACTAAACCAAACGGTGCGAGTCCCAATCGAAGGTGTATTAGCAAATACTTCCAAAACGAAAACTTTGTTGCCCGTTCGGCTCATCGATTGGGCGTGACGGACAGGCGGAGGCAACCATGGGTGTACCCAGTAAACGCTGGAACGGGAGCGATTGCGATGGTCACATAAGATTTTTACGCTCCGTGAGCGTGAAAATGGGTAGACAAAATCTTTAATTTAGAATAGAAATAAAATACTGACCATATTGGGGGTTTTTAGGGCTTAAAGTTACCCACGAAAAGATTTTTTTTTACAGATTCATTTCTGTTTCTTGTGTAAGTAAACCAGCTGCTATCAAAGCTGTGTTAAATTTAGTATGAAGATATAAATACCCGATGTTGTTGGGAAGCACCATACATTGGCTTGCGTAAGATTTGATTTGCATATCCGGCATCGGTTTTATAGCAGAGAAAAAATTAAGGAAGGAAGAAGAGGACAAAATAACAACCCCAATCGAAGACAGTCAAATAACTGAACAAAACAAGGCGGGAGATGTGTAAATATTACAATCAAATATTTGTTATACTAGCCGAAGTAGAACATTTTTCATAAAGGATTCGTCCCAAATTCAATATTGAATGAGCTCGAATGCAAATCATAACGTTTGGTAGGAAGAGTCGTTATCGTTTACCCTTAATGATAGTGTTTTAAAGAATGTTTTGTAAAAAAAACACTAACCGAAACATGATGCTGGAACGTTGGAAACCGGCCGAAGATTAAAAACCCAGCTTCTGCCAGATCGCTTCGCATGCCCATTAAATCGTAATTATGCTGCTCTCTACGTTGCTGCCTTATTTTTGTTTCATCTTTTATTACATTTTCCTCCGCTGCCAAGTCGACGAACGTAGGAATAAGGCGTGAAAGGCGACGGTACGATAATGAACCGAGCGTAACTAGAATCATTAAAAAAAAAACTAGTAGAACATAGCCACCGGGCAAAGTCGAATCTCGACCAAGAATGTAGTCAGCCTGCTCTGCGTTCACCGGCGAAACAGATAGTAAACTGGTTGCTGGGAGATTTGAAATTACATTGACCCATTTCACCCGTACAGTTTATGTGGGACTTGTGCGCTTCCTTCGCGCCAATTCTGCACCCAGATGGTTGCTCAGAACCACAAGATTGGGAGCGCGATTCTTAACCCAGCATCGGACCGATGCGAGCTGATGGTTTTATTCAAATAATGGTGCATCCGTCCGTAGAAATTTAACCCACTCCGGAACTCTCATCGTTTCACAACTGGAAACTATGGCTTTACAGCCACTCCTACCAAGCTTTCGCTGCCGAACCATTGCCATGCTTCCCATCCTCAGTAGGCGGCTACGATGCAATGAACATTTCTCCACTGCTTTCAGCAAAGGTCGGGCGCGTGAACCGATCGCGTGTCAAATGTTAATTCGTTTTTAATCTTATTTACCTGCTGCTGCTATTGAGCTTTTAATCTATATGAACATTTGTTTAAGTGAACTTGCGTGTGGTATTGCTTGCAAATAATTTAATTTAATTCCATCATTCAAAGTATTGAAAGGTGATGCGAGCGAAAATTGGTACTAGAATTTATACAAGAATTAATGGTTTTGCTAAATATAGATTAGCAGCATTTTCGTTTAGTTATTTTTATTTATATTGCTTTTTTATGCTTTCGTTTTTGTGTTATCTACTTTTTTCATCAAATTCTGTATTCAGTCTTGAATAATTCTGAACAACTATAGAAACCGTTTATAACAAATTATTTTGAAAATATAATATATAAACATAATAAATTAAAACTGTAGAAAATGACGAACTTATACTTTTTGCAAAGCGTTGCTAGTTTATCTGCAATGCCTAATAAGCGACATGTCGTAGCATGGTTTTTCAAAATGATTGAAAATATATTATTGTAACGGTTCAAAACATGCAATGGTTGAACCGTTTGTAAAAAAACATGAGTTTTAATTTTATTTTTAGTTACAATAATCAAACTGCCTGCTAAAATAGAAACCATGCCGATGAATGAATAGAAAACATAATTTGAAGAAAACTCAACTTATGCTTCTGGTGCAAACTGTGGAAACACGCATTCAAACCGCCCAAAGGTATGCAATGCGCAATACACCATTTCAGTGGCTCAACGCTAGATGGCGCCATTGTGTACATGTTGAATTTTTCATAACGGAAACGGGGTTACCATTAAATAGAAATATAGGTGTTTATTTATTTATTTTCATCCCATTATTTAGTTATTCTAAACATCTGCTGACGTTTTATTAAGTGTTAAAACGTCCAATTTTTGCACTGCTCCAAAATAGTTATACTAAAGGCTTGTAAATGAAAAAACCTCGTGAAGAAATTATTTAGTACTAATAAAACATTGTTTTACGTCATTAATTATCAACCCTACATTAGCAAAGGGCAACAAGTTTTCACTTTTAAAGAATCGCACTCCATTGTAAAGTAAAATACGTGACATATCGAGATCGATCATATCATACGATAATATTAGTCCACAGTAGCCATTGAACTGGTAATTCAACACCAGATATATTTACAAAAGGCTGCAAATGAGATGCTTAGGAGACCCAAGAAGAAGCATTCTTTAACCATCGAAACGCGCGCTTTACTGGACTGTTGTTTTGGTATCCTGTTTTGTTTTGATTTCGCCGTTTCCATCCGTTCCGTTTGGAAGCACGAGAGCCCACCGTTCCGCATTACGTGGTGCGTGCTTCTCGGAACAGCCCAAAAATCCAGTTTTCCTCCCGGACGCCGTCGTGATGTAACGAAGCATCGCTGACGGACCCGATGACTCGCGACTAGGCCGATGACGGTGGCGCTGGCTGGTTGTAGTGGTGGGGTGGCGTTTCCATGGCGGATGAAATCATGCTTTTGTCTCGGAAGCGCACAATTCGTCGTCGTTGCCGGCCGGTCGTGACTTTGAGAGGATGTGCCCAACTCCGTCTCAGCGCGGTTTCGCCGAGCAGCATGATAAATCATTTATCCGAGCGACCCTAAAGTGACCCCACCGTGTGCGTCGTGCTAACTGACGTCATGTTTACAATCAGGAAACACATCGATGATATTCGTCCTGGTAACGTCGATGCCACCTCTTGCATGCATGACATCACGGAATATAAATTCTGTCCCTAAACATACAACCACCAAGCAGCAACACCGCGTTTGATCGCGATCAAAGACGAATACTTTATCACTTCCCAATGCAAATAAACTTAATTGCGCTGTACCACACCGTGCTGGTTGCAGAGCAGGATCGGTGTGGCGATAGCACCGCAGTACTTTTGGGCCGGTGAGGGTTTTTCGTAATAGCAAACATGCAGGGCATAAAAGCCATAAGTAATTACCTAATTGAAAATAAACCAGACCGAACGGTAATCACCGGCGACGCAGTTAAGGGTGCTATAATGAGCAACAATTAGCAGTGAAACATTGCTTACGAAGATTTTGCCCATTTTATACGTAGAACCTTCGCGAAGGATGGCATCTGGCGAAAGGGTCATGCGGGAAGGGAGACGACAGTTATTTGGATTACAAAAATGAATTATTAATTTTACGTTACAGTTTTACCAAAACTGTGATTTGAACGATTTCCAGCAAAAACCCGAATACTTCGTGGAATTCATATATCCATACGTATAAAATAAACTCACGGCAAAAAATCTGCTCAACTTCAACCCCTTTTCCAATAAATTTTTCTGTTTCATATCTGTTGAATGTATATTCAAAAGGACTCGCACAAACAGCCTCATCTGACAGGCCGCCTCACCGTACCGATGCTTTCTGTGAAGCGATACCCAAATGCCATTATTAATTTATTTGAAGGGAAATAGAAAAAAAAAGAACGTTCGTCCGTGGAACGCGCGGGCGTTTGGGATTCATGCGCATGCAACTGAAACCGCCACGGGAGAAATAGTACATATGATACGACAAAAAGCTCACCCCCACAGGGCTAGGGATATATTTTCTGTACAAAATTTTCTCCTCCGGCGTCATGTGTGCGAGATGTTACAAAAGTTGTGCACGAACGGTATTCTTTTTCTCGTTGTCACACCATTTCCAGACGTCTGCCCTGCATTTGTCCTCATTTTTCGACGTGGGCGACCGGGCGGTGGTAGTGTTGGTGATTATTGATCCTAGGGATTTCGCCCAATCCTATACTGGCACCAACCGGTGGAGGATTCGCTGCGTTAATCCAACCGGCTCACCAACGCAAGCCCTGTGTGAGGGTAAGGGGAGAGCATAGATATCATTTCGTTGGCCGTGCACAAATTATGTGAAGGTTGGAAATGGATTTAGCGGGGGCGCTGCGGCCACAGACTTGTGACACAGTATTTTTGAAACCGTTCCAAGAAAATATCCAATCCTTCGTGCATAAAATGAGAAAAATATCATCAATCATTGTTGCGAAATGTTTGCAAAGGCAGCCGTGTGCATGTGTTTCTAGTTGAGAAATTTTATTTCCAAACATTATGATTTTGTTTTTTTTGCGTTTTACTAATATGAAATGCTATTTACGTTACTTTTTTTTTGGTGGAAACGGATTGATGCCAATACAATAAATCTAGCCTACTTTGATAAGCCGGCATGACATGTCGTTACGTCATGAAATGAGAGAAGGTAATGCTCATGTACATTTGCTGCAATGGGTCGATATTTGGACCGTAATAGGAAGCATCTTTTACTGCAATTATGACGTAAATCATAAAAAATAGAAATTTTTAAGTGAAATGTTTCAAATTTGCAAATTTTCAAGCAAAATGAAAATATTTCAAGTTTAAGAGAAAAGTGTAATTGTTAAAACATCGTTTAACTTCACTAATTATGTGTGAAGTGTTCATAAAATCATAATTTTAAACTCAACCTTCGCATTGCAATTTTTTTCGATATTAAAAAATATTTCTTTAATAAAACAAACCTTGTAAAAACATTAGTTTAAGTGAGACTGCTGATTTTTTTTAAGATAGTATGGGGGAGATGATAAAAAGAATACATAAAAATGTATTCTTGTATTTTTTAATTCATTTGTCGGTTGTTTATCAGAATGATGTTTGGTGTAAATCTAAATGTAATCTGTACAATCCACTTAACAACGATATAAAAACCGTCCCGCAAGCCAGTGCCTGTGAAATGTCAGACCGTATTCATATCACATAGTGTAAAACAACCAATTGATGTCCAAACCAACCCCGCCTGTCACGGTTAACTCATCTCAAACGCAAACCCATGCGAGAGCAGCTAGAAGATACGAAAAAAGTAACGTCATGACTCTGTGGCACCCGCGAAACAAGGCTGTCCAATTTTGCCATCTATCAAACTAGACCAAATCATAACCGATAGCTGCCACCGCACCGCACCGCGGTCGGTGGTGCTTTCTAGCAAATGCAAATACATGCAGCGGCCGTGCCTCCCCCCCATCCCCCACAACCCACCCAAACCATACCGCAAGCCGTAGAAAGTGAGGAAATGTGGTGAGAAAAAGTACCACAAGCAGAACGCCATAGAAACCAGCAGCGTGAGCTCACATTTCCCCGGGCCTGCCCCTGCCCATTTGACACCCAGCGAGGGAGAAAACGAGGATAATGAAAACAAACCGAAAGCCGCCACCGCCGGCCATGGGGAAAGGGTGGTATCGAAACAAAATGAAACAATTGCAATGCGTGTGCAGCAGCAGCAGCAACAGCAGCCTCAGTATCGACAGCAGCATATCGTTACCCCATAACCATATGATGAAAACCGAGATGACCGCTGCAGGCGAGTGTAAGACTCCTAGCGAGTGAATGCAGAGAAAAAAAAATCCCCGAGCCTCCCGGCAAACGCAACACGATCGGAGTCGCAACGAGCGAGCCTTTGAAACCAGCGGTTCTTGTATTTATTTATTTTTTTTGCCACACGTCCAACCCAACCCAACGCAAAGTGCTACCGCGGGGCGCGGATCTCGATATGCGTAAGAGAGTAATAATAGCGCGCGCGCGGAATGGTAATAAAACATGAAACAAACCCACTAACAAAAAAAAAAAGTCGTCCACAAACACACACACACCGGGAGGAAAGTGATGAAGCATGCCGCCGTACGTGTGCAATTAGGAAAAGAGGAACAGTGGGGCTCAAAATTGAACGCACTCACACAAGGTGTGCCTTGTCAAACGGGGACGCGGACCGTGCGGTCGCTACCTGTATTGCCAACATGACCGCATGATGGCCGCGCATCTTGATTTGATTTTTGTTTTTGCCACTCATAATCTGACCGTACCGTGTCGTAATGGCAAACGCAAATGATATCGATCGATTTTGGGGCTAGCGAATAATGGAACCCAGTAATCACGACGCAAGAAAGTGGCTCCTGATGAGGCCGAGGCTGTAATCAGCGCGCGGCATCAGCGTAGTTTCCTCTAATTTTACTCACCCAACCTGGTTTTCCGAAACTGCCTAAAGAAAAGAAGCAAAAAAAAAAAACACCCACAAATCTACAAACGAATTGACGATGGTGCTAATTCATGACGTACGTCTGCTTTCTTGCAACAAAGCGAAGAAAGACTCACAACTTCCGGCAGTGTGTGTGTGTGTGTGTGTTTTTTTTCCTCTAACTTGTTGCTGTTGTTGTCGTGTGAGAAACAAATGGCTGCGCTGTGCAAGATGTGATACAATCGGTACATTGTCGGGCGATAGGAATGGAAATGAACACTCCGTAACGTGTGTTGATAGCGTTGGTACATGAGCTCAAAAAATACATATATATTTTTTCACTTACCAAACAAAAAAAAACTCTAAAGGGATGCTAAATGGGAGCTTAAATTATGGTTAAAATTTTCCTTACGTTTGTTTACTTTATGTTCATGTGTTTGGAGTATTTGTTTAAATCATGTTATTCTTAATTTTTTTTTAATTCATAAGTGCAAAATAATCCTATTACATACCAGATTAAACTTTGATTAAAAAAACGCACAAAAACTGTTGGTAATCTTCACATTAGGATTGTAAATAATTTAAAAAAAATAAGTATAGTTTTACCCTCAGGTGATTGGAAGCTTTTCTTATTTTTAAAATTGTCAACAAATCCAACCGATATTTTTTATCGCCTATGCATTTACAAGGAGACATTTTTGAATTGGTGCATAGATTTTTAACGTATTCAGCTTATTATACCGATTTACTAATTTTTAAAGCTTCATAGAATATGCGAACCGTGTGTACCGTGATTATGAACGATCATTACAATCTTCAGCAGTGTTTTTTTTTTTTTGCAAAAATAAGCGTCTATTTTCAATTATAATAAAGCAAAGTTAAATTACAAAATGAGACAAGACAAACGTCGCTAAAAATTCTTCCCCCACCAGAGCACGTAAGTGATTCTTATCATCTGCAATGCCAAACTGCGATTAAAGCGTAGATACATTAATCAGCATTGAAAGAAATGTAAGTTGTCGCTGGTTAAGTGGTTTTCATACCCGTTCCATTGTGGCACAGAAGAAAAAAAACGACACAAACTGCAAGTTGAAAGCCATACGCGCATCGTTTTTCTGCTGTTGCCGTTGGGAGCGCTCAGTAGCACACGGCCGAGGTTTTGTTTTATCTTGTTTGTTATTCTTTTTCACCGATAACGAGCATAGCAGCACGGGGCCTCTCCTCCCATTGTCTCTATCGCAGAACGGCGCCATAGTTTCGATGCGTTTAGCTATCGCGTTGGTATGGCGAAAGGAATGCCAAACAAATTCTTTTCCCCCAACCGGAGCCGAAGGAATTGTAGAAGATATGTTGGTGTTTTTTTTTATTAATTTTTATTTGTTTTTGCTGCGTCGTACCACTCGGCGTACCGGGGAAAGCATGTTCGAACCGTTCAACCATTCAAATGCACGTAAGAGGAGTATGAATTATTGCTTTTTTTCGGTATGTCGATTTCTCACACTGAAAATGAAACCAAACCAACGCTGCACACGGCCATATTCTGTTGCAATTATTCTGCCGGGCAAATTGTAAGGTTATCTTCATGCGATCGAACACCGATCATTATCTTAAGAGTCGGTTTAAAAAACAAACAAAAAAAACAAATAGGTCGAGCGATGCATTAAAACCAACAAAACAAACCCGCACCATCGACACTTTCCACCGGGCGCACAATTTCACTTCGCTTTTCCATTTGCCCACTCGAAGCCCGGGCTGTCCACAGATGCGGCCAAGTGCAGTACGCCCACGAAGAGTGCGTGGTCGGTGGAGGTGAGTATCTTTAATGATTTGATGTTTAAATT
>JXWZ01002153.1:0-27787 GCA_000956215.1 Anopheles farauti No. 4 | reverse complement strand
TCAATTATTGTATCGCTCACGGCATAAGTGCTTAACTTTTGGTATATTAAATAGTAAAGTCAATACTTCAGACAACAAACGGATTAAACAAAAAACAAAACAAAACAAATGGGCTGTATAACAAATGGGCTGACTAATATATACCTTAATATTAATCGTATTGCAAACTCTACGAATCCCACGTACCTAGCCTTGTCGAATTTTACTCTCCAAAATCCGAACATTCACTGCTGGTTGCTTCTTACGACTACTTATATCTCTGTTTTTAATTAAAACTTGCCATTAAAACTAAGATGAATGGATGGTTTTTTATTTGCCCCATGCAACCATCCAAATCATAAAAAAATTGCTAAAATAGAGCAGAACTGTGATTTTTGTGTAAATCACACGTCTACAGTTCCAAAAACTATCTTTATCCACTAGTTCATCTACCCACGTTGTAATCAGCGTTACTATCGTGACGAAATAATTTAAAAACATGCTCCTTTCAACCATACTGTATTCTGTTTTTTTTGTAGAATGCATCAACCAAGGCTCATCTTTCCTTCCATCGTTTGCCATTAAAACGGTTTACGGGTTCATGCTTCATGCGCAACGCACACGCCCCTGCGATATGGACGCGTCGATAAACAGATCCCCGACCGAGAGAAGTGATTAAAAATGAAAAACAACAAAACAAAAATAAAAAAAAAACTACGAAAAATGCAAAACAAAAATCATTCTAAAAATGTCAAAACGCAAAGAACTCTCGCCCCGTTGCTAATCCGGAGCAGGTTTGCGTAAAGGTTGTCCCAAAATCGATCGACTTTGCAGCGATCTTCCCTTCCCGGGGCCACCGATGCCACCCACCCGATGGACCGGTTGTTTGTGCGGCGATCCAGCTTTCCGTCCTCGCCACCGTCGTCGTCGGTCAACGAGTCATGCTTTGCGTGTTGGTTTGCTGCTGGTGCTGCTGTTGCTGCGGTTGTCCACACCGCCGTGCTGATATTTGTGCAGAAGTGATGTTCCCTTGCGTACGAGCGATAGAGAGCAAAAAGGGAAAACAAACCCATTCCCGGCCCGATTCGCGCATCCAGCGGTCGGCTCGGCTGGCTTCAAGTTCAATCCACGGCACGGCACTGCAGATACCCTGCAGAACCTGGCCTGGCGGTATAAATACCGCGGTCCGTGCGGTCTGGACAGCTTATTAGTGAATTTTGCGTCGTCCAAGTTAGATGGGTAAGTACCGAGTCCGCGCGCGTGACTGAGGATTGTCCAGCCACGGTACACACAGCGTCGCCACCACCACGAGCCACCGAAGATCAAGTTCAATGGCAGGGACGCGCGACCCGGCCCGCGGTGGACCGGATTAACGGTATTTGCTCAAGCGGATGGCCCACGGCCGGGTGGAATGTGTTTTTCGCGTACGGCATACGCGTATGATCGCCAATATCATTTGCATAAAACAAACATAAACGATCCGCGGTTGGAACCCGAAACGCGGCGGTGTACGTTTGGTGAATGTTTGCGAGTGGGTGGTACTAACTGCGATCGATCACGCTGGTGGACAGAATATCGCAAGGTAGAATCGCAAAGACGGACAGGGAGACGGAGAGTGAGAAGAACGAAAAAGAAAAAAGAAACAAAAAACATACCGTGTTGATGTGCGCGGCAGTGATTAATGACGATCATTAAGTACTTATGCAACGTTTATCGTCCAGCGTGAGTGATGTGTCGGCGCGGTTTGCGGAGCTCAAGAACATTATGCTATTAGGTGGTATTATTTAGCGGACAGTTGAAGTAAAGTGTGCAAAATGAGGTGCAGGCCGTTAAACGGTGCTAATTATGCGATCATTACAGTGATTATTTAGATAGTGTGAAGTTAGTGTGTCGAGAAAATCTAGTGCCCAAGAACAACGCGAGAAGTGCGCCTCGCTGGAATCGATTCTAATTTGTGCTAAACCGACCGAAAACCACAGTACTCAGTATGCCATGAGGTTTGGATGCTTTACCCTTCTCTTCGGAAAGGATGTTTTAGTACTTAACGAAGTTTTAGTACATTTAGCTACTGTTGTATTGTTCTAAAAGTACTAAAATGTTTATTAAAACAAAACCATGTGAACCTGTTTTTTCGGCACCTCAATCTCGTATTAAGTTAGAACAATTCTTAGTCACGTATCTTCAAGTTACCCTCAACTTGTTTGAGCTATAAAACAAAGTTTCGTTACAAAACACATTCCACACGGCCATTGCTGCTGGGACACGCGCTGCATCGAAAAGCAACGATGGCATTGTTTACGATCGCGATAATACGACCTAAACCCTAGCTCTCACTCTTCTTCATTGATTATGCTGGTCAGGTGTAATGTTAAGTCAGTCCCGGACGGTGGTGCTTTGTTTGCTGGCGGTGCTTCCGCTTTTAGCAGCCCAAGGTAAGTGACTGGCCGTCGTGCTGGATTAAAGAAGCTAACTGGATTGCTTCATTGTGCGGCACGCAGGTCAGAAGGCACGCATCGTGTGCTACTTCAGCAATTGGGCAATCTATCGGCCCGATGTGGGACGCTACACGATCGATGACATCCCGGCGGAGATGTGTACGCACATCATCTACTCGTTTATCGGCGTCGACGACAGCAACTACCAGGTGCTGGTGATCGATCCGGAGAATGATCTGGAGCAGAATGGGTTCCGCAACTTTACCGAGCTGCGGCAGCGGTACCCGCACGCCAAGTACCAGATCGCGGTCGGTGGTTGGGCCGAGGGGGGCAAGAAGTACTCGCAGATGGTGGCGGTGAAGGAGTGGCGCCAGTCGTTCATCGCGAGCGTCGTCCAGTTCATGAAGGTGTACGGCTTCGATGGGTTCGATCTGGACTGGGAGTACCCGGGGGCGGCCGACCGTGGCGGTAGCTTCGGTGATAAGGATAAGTTTTTCTACTTCGTCGAGGAACTCCGGCGGGCGTTCGATCGTGAGGGCCGTGGGTGGGAAATTACGATGGCGGTGCCGGTGGCGAACTTCCGGCTGCAGGAAGGATATCACGTGCCGGAGTTGTGCGAAAATCTCGACGCCATCCACTGCATGACGTACGATCTGCGCGGCAATTGGGCGGGCTTTGCGGATGTGCACAGCCCGCTGTACAAGCGGCCGCACGATCAGTGGGCGTACGAGAAGCTGAATGTGGTAAGCAATCGGAGGGCACGATCGTTTTGTTCATCATTTTGTTGCGAATATCTTCAGGCTGCAAGTATCGTTTGGTTGGGCTTTTCCACAGAACGATGGTGTCCAGCTGTGGGTTAACTATGGATGTCCACCGAGCAAGCTAGTCGTGGGTGTTCCGTTCTACGGACGAACGTTTACGATGAGCGCTAGCACGACGAATCCGACGCTGGGGTCGTACATCAACAAGGAAGCAGGCGGTGGAGATCCGGGACCGTACACGAATGCGACCGGATTTTTGGCCTACTATGAGGTGAGTGTGAAGCGGAAGGGTCGCCGAGAAGATCGCTGATAACTACGCAAAGGAACTACCTGTTTCAGATCTGCACCGAGGTCCAGGATGAAGAGAAAGGATGGACCAAACAGTGGGACGATGTTGGACTCTGCCCGTACACCTACAAAGGCACCCAGTTCGTTGGGTACGAAGACGAGCGGTCACTCCAGTACAAGATGGACTGGATCAAGGCGAAGGGTTACGCTGGTGCGATGACGTGGGCGATCGATATGGACGATTTCCACGGGTTGTGCGGACCCGAGAACGCACTGATGAAGGTGCTGTACGACGGCATGAAGGATTACGTTGTGCCCGAACCGACCGTGACGACCACACCGCGGGTAAGCGGAAGCGCATTAATGCATTGATTAGAACCTGTCAAGATTCGATCACATTTTGTTTTTCCTCTTCTCTCGCAGCCGGAATGGAATCGACCACCGTCGACGATGTCTTCGGACGATGGGCAGACGGCGCAGCGTCCAGCTACAACTACCACCACCACTAGACGACCGAAGCCTACCTCAACGGCGGCACCACCGACAACGACGCGACGCACCACAACCCGCACGACGACCACACGCAAACCTACCACAATTCTTCCCCCGGAACCGGTCGACTCCGAGGAGAACAACGTACCGATGCCCGTCGCGCCGGAACACGAGGATGAAGCGGAGATCGATTGCTCCGGCTACAAGGATTTTGTGCCGTCGGCCGACTGCACCAAGTACTACCGGTGTGTGCATGGGCAGCCGGTGGAGTTTGTCTGCAAACCGGGCACCGTCTTCCACACCGCGCTCAACGTATGCGACTGGCCGGAGAATGCCGACCGACCAGAGTGTCGCACGAAAGCCAAGTTGATTGCGGAGGATTATGGATTTTAAAATACGTAAGACAGATATTATAAACCAGCGTTTGGGAAATAAATGTCCGTACGGATCGAGTTTCACCTCAGTTCAAATTGAAATGGCTTTGCGGTTCGGGTTAGTAGCGTCGTCACTTCACGCACGTCAGGCAGATTTATTATCAAAGCGATCAAAAACAAACACAAACAAACGCAATCGGCTCAGACTGGCGTTGTTTGTACATGGACTAATTACGGACTTCCCTGCTACACCATGAATCATCGTTGCGATCAACGTTTAAAATGTTCATTGACCTTGAAATCTTACATCTTCACCTGAATCAGGCAATAGTTAAGAATTCATCTGCTTTATTGTTTTTTTTCTTTTCGTACATTTCACATTTCACATGTCGTCATGAGTATGCAAATGTGGTTCCCTCGTAATACACCACAGTTGCCAGGGGAACAGAACAAAGAAAATGTTAGGCGGCTGCAAGGGAAACCCAATATTTAGAGTATCGAAAAATGGATTCTCCTTTGTGAAAGTTGCATTTCAAACAGGTTTGTTATCATCCTGCTTTTGCATACGATGCTTTAAATTCGTGTCAACAAACATACTGAAAGCAGCACTGTTCTACACAACCCTATCCCCATACTGATCTTTACGAGTGTAAACAGCGGGAAAGCCAATCCCAACGCCCACCGCTAGCACGCACACTGCAACTGTAGCGATGGGAATGAATTTCCCCCCCGATGGATGGCTCGCGTAACCTGTTTTGTATGCACCAAGGGAGTGCGAGTTCACTACCGGCTGCGAACGTGATATTATTAGTCTACATCCACCGGTTTGTCGCAAGCCGTGCGCTAGCATCGGTCCGAAGCCTCCTCAGTCTCCGAGAAGTGCTCCGAGTGATCGTTGCTAAGCTACAGCAAGCGGTTGTCCCGACGTCGAAGCCTCAGCGAGATGACGCTTCAAGGTGCGTATCTGCGGAACAACCTTCAAAATTAAGCCAAAAAAAACTAGTTCTTTGGCAGTGTGTCCCATGCAGTGTTGTATACTAATGAAGCGTGTTTTTATTTCGTTCCGAAAGGTGTGATACTAACGGTGCTCGCCGTCGGTCTGGTGGGAAACGTGCGCGATGCACGGGCCACTAGATTGATCTGCCATTACACGACCTGGTCGCAGGGTAGAGCGGATCCGTATTCCTACCGCGTCGAGCACGTCCCCGGTGACCTATGTACGCACGTCGTGTACAACTTCCTCGGTGTGGACAGCGAGGAGTTCGAGCTGGCGTATTTGCAGCGCGAGATCGATATCGTGCAGAACGGGTTGGGACGGTTTATCGATCTCAGGCAGCGGTTTCCCGACCTGAAGCTGTACTTCGCGGTCGGCGGCTGGGACCATGGTGGAGCAGCATTCAGCAGCATGGCATCGAAGCGCAGCCGCCGGCAGAAGTTTGTGGCGAGTGTGGTGAGGTTTATGACCAAGTTTGCGTTCGACGGGATCGAGCTGGTGTGGCTGTATCCGGGCAGTGTGGAGCGTGGCGGTTCGAACTACGATAAGGATAACTTCGTCTACCTCGTGGACGATCTGAAGACGGCGTTCCTCAAGGCGAGGAAGCCTTGGGACGTTACGATACAGGTGCCAGCGGATCATACGCGGTTTGAGGTCGGCTATGATCAACCCAATCTGTGCGCGTAAGTGTAAATACGCTATTGTCACTCTTTTAGCTTCCAACTAACGCGTGACTCTTCCCTACACGCATCCTCCGCAGGAGTGCCGATTATGTGCACGTAGCCGGATACGATCTACGAGGCGCTTGGGCCGGTTTCGCCGACGTCCACAGCCCAATGCAGAACCGTCCGCACGACACGGGCATCTACCAGGGCCTGAACGTACAGGATGGCGTGGAATCGTGGCTGCGCAATGGATGCAGCACGGATAAGGTCGTGCTCGGTGTTCCGTTCCTCGGGCGTACCTTCCTGCTGCGCAACAGCCAACAAAACAGTATCGGTGCGGCTGCGGTAGGACCAGGCCCGAAGGGCCAGCATACGTACACGGAGGGCTATTTGGGGTATTTCGAAATCTGCCAGAAGCTGAAGTCCGAACGTAACTGGCGCACGGCGTGGGACTCGGTCGGGCAGTGCCCGTACGCGTACCGCGGCACCCAGTGGATCGGGTACGAGGACGAGCGATCGCTACGGGAAAAGGTAGACTTTGCCAAACGGAAGCAACTGCGCGGCATTTACGCCTTCTCGCTGGACCTGGACGACTACAAGGGCAAATGTGGCGAACCGTACCCGCTCATGACCACGCTGGCCAGTATGCTGAAAACACCGACAGAAAGCGAAATAGGTTCGGCGTTAGATCGGTGGGAAATCGCGCAGCAAATGGAAGAAAAAGAAAATCGACTGAACGCTACCAGCGCAAGTCAAACCGCATGGTCGTGGTCATAACACTGTCGCGTAACATCACTCCATTTTGTTAGAAGTTAAGTTCGTTTCGAAGTTTTGCGAATAAATACACTCAGTGTGATAAGCACAGAAAAACTTTAGCTGCTTTATCAATCCATTCTAATAGCTAGCTGATCGTGATCAAGCCGTGTGTCTCAGCAACTGATTAATACTCCGGCATGTAAACAACTGATACTAACATACCGAATAATAATAATAAAAAAAAGAAACGACGAAAACACAAACAAACGGAAAACGTAGAACGTTGTGGAGTACCCCAACGAGCGCAACGTATATTAGCATAATTTTGCACATATTTCTTCGTCCGCTTGAGGCAGTTTCTTTTTTTTTGGGGACCTCTTCTTTGATCACTTGTTCATTCGTTGTTTGGCGGTGTTGGCGTCGTGACTTGTCGGTGGCTTCAAAATGGCGAGCAAAAGTGAGTGCGCGCATGTAAATAATTGCTGCGTTGACGTTTCTAATCGCACCGTAATCACATTCCCGGGCAGGAACGTTCCTAGCGCTTGCCATCGCGCTCGTAGCCATTGCGCAATGTGCCGCCCAATCTCGACGGCTGATCTGTTACTACACGAACTGGAGCGAGTATCGGCCGGATGAGTACTCCTACGGCATCGAGGACATTCCGGGCCACCTGTGCACACACGTCGCGTACAGCTACGTCGGTGTGGACAACACAACCTCCGAGCTGGTCTCGCTGAAGCCGGAGTACGACGAGCAGCAGAATGGGTTTGTTCGGTTTCGCGAACTGAAGCAACGTTTTCCGCACCTGAAGCTGATCGTTTCCATCGGTGGCTGGACGCACGGTGGTGGACCGTTTAGCCAGATGGCGTCCGCTTGGTCCACTCGGCGAAAGTTTGTGGCCAGTGTGATTGTTTTCATGAGGCAGTACGAACTGGATGGGTGTGAGATCGTTTGGCTGTGGCCGGGCGCACCGGAGCGGGATGGAAAGCGCGAGGATAGGGACAATTTCTACCGGCTAGTGCACGATTTACGGCTCGGGTTTCTGCGTTTTGGGCACCGGTGGGAGGTGTCGGTACAGGTACCGGTGGATCAGGCCCGAATCGCGCTTGGTTACAATCAGGAAAACCTTTGCCGGTAGGTGCAGCAGCGATAGTGAACTGACAAAATGGACGAAACGGTTCTAACTTTGGGTTTGGTTTCAGAGAGGCAGATTTCATCCATCTGGCCGGGTACGATCTGCGCGGCCCGTGGGCGGATTCCGTCGACGTGCACAGCATTCTGAAGCGCCGGGCGCACGATAAGAATTACTTCTACACGTTCAACATCGAGGACGGTGTTGACTCGTGGCTGCGAAAGGGCTGCAACCCGAACCAGCTCGTGCTCGGATTGCCCACGTACGGGCGTAGTTACACGCTGCCAGAACCCGCGCTGGATACGACACCGGGCTCGAAATCGATCGGACCCGGAGCGGTCGGCTCCGTAACGAACGATCCGGGCCTGTTGGCTTACTTCGAGCTGTGCGAATCGCTCCAGCAAGGCAACTGGACGACCGGGTGGGATTGGATGGCACAGGCACCGTACGCGCATCGGGGCAACCAGTGGATCGGGTATGAAGATCAGCGCTCGCTACTGAACAAGCTGCAGTGGATCGCGAGCAAAAACCTGGCCGGCATCTACGCGTACACGCTCGACATGGACGACTACGTTGGCAAGTGCGGTGAGCCGCATCCGCTCCTACGCACCCTGTACAAGTACGTACAAAACAACGGCACGAACGACGCGGACTTTGATTTTGCCATCTTTCGGGAAGAGGAGAAAATGGCGTAACCTCCAAAGAAAAAAATTAACCGCCTCTGAGAGAATAGAATAGCAATACACGCATCCGATAGGCACCTACTTTGCGGTTGCTTCCTTATCGAATGAATTAGACACCCGAATATTTAATGGAAATTCCAATACGGCGAAGAAACCCCCAAATCACATCTCCGATAACCTCTCGGGTGGGGTGGATTTTCGGTTTTGTGTCTGTCGTTCTCCCTTACACATGAGCATCCAAAACAACTCTCGCAAGGGTGCCGTTAGGTACGCTCTTCTGCGTCGCGGCCCTGCAGCAAACCATTGAACTGTAGGCTTCCCGGTTTGGGGTTAGTAGCGATCTAGACTTCTGCGGGTGAGCAAAGGCTTCCGTGGGAGCTTTTACGCGTCCCCACAACATTGTTTGACGACGCTAAAAGCAACAACAACAAAAACACAGTAAGTATTCGCACCCGGTAGGGAAACCAGTTTTGTCAGTTATGTTTTTTGTTTTGTTTTTTGGGTACGTTACTGTTTGGATGACCCTAACCTTCGTTGCCGTTGTCGTCTTGAATCTTTACAGCGATGGGATCATCTTCGGTGGTGGTGTTGGTGACGTCGCTGTTGCATCTGCTGCTGCTTTGCCACCCGTGCCGGGCCGAGGTGGACGAAGAAAGTCGACTGGTTTGCTACTTCACAAACTGGTCCCCGGACCGGGGCGGCGAATACGCGTTCAATGTCAACGACATACCGGTCGAGTTGTGCACCCACGTGACGTATACGTTCGCCGGTGTGGATGAGCATACGTTCGAGCTGCGGCCCACCAACCGGAAGTACGACATTCTTCGCGAGGGGTACGAGAAGTTCGCGGCGCTGAAGAAGACGAACCCGAACGTGAAGCTGTCGCTGGCCGTTGGTGGCTGGGCGCATGGGGCGGAACCGTTCGCGAAGATGGCGGCCACACTGACCGGCCGGGAGACGTTTATCACGAGCGTGATCGAGTTTCTGCGCCGGTACCAGTTCGATGGTGTCGAAATCGTGTGGCTGTGGCCGGGTAGCCCCGATCGGGGTGGAACGGCCAGCGACAAGGACAACCTGTACCTGTTGATAGCGGAGCTGAAGAGTAGCTTCCGGGCGGCGGGTTACGATGACTGGGAGGTGGTCGTCCAAGTGCCGATCGATCCGTACCGGCTGGAGCTGGGCTACCATCAGAGCCAGCTGTGCCGGTAAGTTTACGCTGCGTACTGCGTCACGTTAAGCTCCCCTCTCTAACTTGTGCGCTTGTGTTTGTTCATCTTCCAGTGTGGCTGACTACGTTTACCTGACCGGGTACGATCTGCGTGGCTCCTGGAACGGTTTCACCGATGTGCACAGTGCCATGAACAATCGCCCGTTCGATACGGGCGCGTTGAAGGATCTCAACGTGAAGGGCGGGGTACAGAATTGGATCCGACGGGGCTGTCCGGCGGGTAAGATCGTGCTGGGCGTACCGCTGTTCGGACGGACGTACACGCTGGAGAACAGCGCGGAAAACGGGCTCGCGGCACCGATCTCTGGACCGGGTAATGCCGGCCCACACACGGCCGAGCCCGGCTACCGGGCATATTTCGAAATTTGTACCGAAATGAAGCAGTCCAGCTGGACGGTCGATTGGGACGAGCGCGGCCTGTGTCCGTACGCGTTCCTGGACAACCAGTGGGTCGGGTACGAGAACAAAATTTCGCTGGTCGAGAAGGCGAACTACGCGAAGTACCAGCGGCTGGGCGGGATGTATGCGTTCTCGCTCGATCTGGACGACTATCGGGGCAAGTGTGGTGCACCGTACCCGTTGCTGACGGCACTGCGGCAGGCGTACAAACCGAAGCGATTGTGTGGACCCGACGATGAGAGCCAGTTCGCATTATTCCGTGAACCGTGTGATTTGCAAAAATGAGTCTGTGGTGGGGTTGAAATCGACAATAAATTCATCATTCATCGATCCAGCTCGATTCCGCTCGTTTCCGTTACGTTTTACATGTATTGAAAACGATCGTTTGTTTTAACTAAAACAACTACCCCAGAGAGAGAGAGAGAGAGAGAGAGAGATAAACCTGCGCAGGAAGGTTCATCCGAATTGCGTGTTAGTTACGCTACGTTCGCTTTGCCGCAACTAATCTGTTCCAACGCCGGGTTTAGTGAATCTTGTGTGCGTTTGTATTAGTGGAATGCTTGGTGGCTCTGTTTAACGGATGTGTGTGAATCATGCGAGAGATTTTCTTCAAACAAATCGAACTGCAAATCTTCAATCACTTGGAAGATGAATGTTGCTAACAAAACATGATTCGATCGTTGCTTAGCGAGTCCCGACACAAAGGAATCTCGGTAGATAGGTTCGGCAAGTCGGATCAGGAACCAAAAACCCAAGAACAAGATGTATAAACGAGGACTTTATTTGCAATACTTGCGTATAAAATTGTTTTTAACCAGCCCTAGGGGATTAGGTTTCATCGCTAACTTGGATCCAAAAAAGTTGACATAAAATTTATTTATACGATGGGATATTCCGCGACATAGATGAAATCACAACGAAACAGACGTAGCGGAACGCGTGTGGGTAGATCACCTACCCGCGGCCACAATCGCTAGCATCAATGAAGTTTATCAATTGTTTGTGTTCCTGTTGCACTCCAGCACCCGCGGGCCCTGCAATCAGCTCGGTTTTATAGCTCAGAATTTCCCACCCGAAGCCAAACAAACAGGTTTTTTAGTGAGCGTCCCAACGTAACGTTCGCCGTAGCCCGCGGCACACGGTGCATACTTTATCGAGCCGTCGGAAAGGTAAGACATCGCGACACTTGTCTTGTCCTCTGCAGTGCAAGGCGCCACTCGTTGATCGGGTTGTGGTTTGACTTACCGTCGGTGCCAATCGGTCAACATCATGAACGTTTTCGTGCAGGTATTCCTGCTGTGCTGCGTGGCGTGGGGTAAGTGAGTGGACGATGGCATGTGTGTGACCAAACTCAAGGTAATGGCAGTAAACAATGGGTTCTTTTCTTTGTAGTCGGTGAAACTCGTTTCGTCTGTCACTACACGACGTGGTCCCGGGACCGGCCGGACGAAGGTTCCTTCCAGATCAATGACATCCCGGGCAACCTTTGCTCGCACGTCGTGTACAACTTTCTCGGCGTGAACGAAACGTATCAGCTCGGGTTGCTGCAACCGGAGTACGACATCGACGAGCGGGGGCTGGAGCGTTTTGCGGCGCTGAAGGAACAGTTTCCGCACCTGAAGCTGCTCGTTGCGGTCGGCGGTTGGGCTCACGGGGGTGCCAAGTTTAGTGAGATGGCAAAGTTCCGGACGCGCCGGAATCAGTTCATCGGCAGTGTTATGCGCTTTCTGCACCAGTATCGGCTGGATGGGATCGAGCTGGTTTGGTTGTACCCGGGGAACTTCGACCGTGGCGGTGCGGTGGAAGATAAGGACACATTCCTCTACCTGGTGACCGAGATGGCTAAGCTGTTCCGGGACGAGGGCAAGCTGTGGGAGGTGGTGATCCAAGTTCCGGTGGATATATCCCGCATGGCGATCGGATACCACCAGGAGGCGCTGTGCGAAGCGGCCGACTTCGTGCACATGGTCGGGTACGATTTGCGTGGCTGGTGGAACAACTTTGCCGACGTGCACAGTCCGCTAGCAACGAGACCGAACGATCTGGTGATGGAGAGCTTCGAGCACGTCAACGTAGGCGACGGTGTGGAGGATTGGCTGACGAAAGGATGCCCGCCGGAGAAGGTAACGCTCGGGGTCGCACTGTTCGGCCGGACGTACCTGCTGGATGATCCACTCGATAATACGATCGGTGCGGTTACGGTCGGTCCCGGCGACCCCGGCCCGTACACGAACGAACCGGGCTACCTCGGGTACTGCGAGTTCTGCCAGAACGTCACGGGAAGCGACTGGACGCTGAAGTGGGACGATGCTGGCCTCTGCCCGTACGCATACTCCGAAACGACTTGGATCGGGTACGAGAACGAACGATCGCTACAGGAGAAGATAAACTACGTCAAGCGGAAGGGCTTCGGTGGGATATACGCGTTTTCGCTCGATCTGGACGACTATCGGGGCGGGTGCGGTGAACCGTTCCCGCTGACGCGATTCCTCTCGAAGAACTACCACGACGAGACGAAGATCAAGGAGTGGCACGTTTTCTCCTCCACGACCGAAAAGAAGGACACGGACCGGTCGGAAGTAAAGCAGTGATCGCTACGATTAGTGGTGGGATTATACACAACAAAAAAACTAACACATTTACGATAAGGTAATAAAAAAGTAATATACCGTCCACAATTCACTCACGCAACTCGTCATCGAAAAGTCTAACCGTGGATTTTTTGTTGCTCAGCCATTGTTTTGTTACAAAACCGGTTTAAATTATTCTGAACACCTGCCAAGTAGTACGTGTACATTAATTAACGCGACCAACACACGAAGCGGGAGGGGAACACCCTCTCGTTAGGTAGGAATTCTGTCTTTCAGCGGGATGCGGGAAAACCGTGCGTACGTCCTCAGTCACATGGCGAGAGTGTATATCTCTAACACTGAAAAAAAAACGTTTGGCCGGAACGGGATGAGAGATTTGTATAAGACTTTCGCACGACTTTCCGTTTAGAAATGTTCTCGGAAATGGTATAGAAATAGAGTGGAAGTGAATTTTGGCTTTAGTTAGGCGCCATTCATGTGCCGTTAGATGGCGCCACTTTTTTGAAATTTTTCGCACGGTTGCTGGGATGCTGATTTTTATTTAGCCTGATTGGAAAGAACATTATCGGCATAATAATTTCATACAAATATTTTCAACCTGGCCGTAAACTTAAGCTAAATCAACGCAATCAAAAGACTAAAATGTTGAGTTTGAAAAAAGTTCAAACAAAATTTAAACAAAGTTCAATTCCATCCTTCTAAATGTGCTTCTTTTTCGATTGAACCTAACATTTGTGATAAAATAACATGTACGTTGACGTAAACTACGAATAAGGAGATGCGTTATAAATATCTGCACGCGAGGTGACCGCTTGATAAGCGATAAGCGTCCGACGGCGGCACGTGGGAAATCCTTTCATCCTGACTACCCCTCGCCCCTCCCGCTACCTTCCCACCTATCACCCGCTGCTCGTAATGATCATGAAACTGACAGACGAGATCCCGTATCGCGTCACCCGTGTGTCCCTGTATTTCGCGATTTGTGCTATTTTTTGTGTCTATCTCTAAAATTAACCATGGAGGTAGTAGCAGCAGCAGCAGCAGCAGCAGCACCAGTCACTCTCGCAACTTTTGCGCGCATATAGAAGTATTATGCTCTCCGCTTCGGGGCGCTGCTTCCTCACGTTAGCGCGCGTTACGCTCGGTTCTCCGTCTGTGCGCTCCCGGTCGCGTACGTACGTCAGCTCTGATCCCTCAAGAAAGCAACAACAACCCCAACAACACAGTCCAAGAGGGCGTATGAGAGATTGGGTCGGAAAATTCGGCAACAAACCACCCTAGCCGCGGTACGCTCGGGCCAGCCAGTGGCCAGTGAGTGAATCTTCGAGCATCGTCCGAGACGCACGTTTTTGTACGTGATCTACCTTGCGGTAATCTTTCGTTTTCCACTTCTATTGCTTCTTTTCTTTTTGTTCCTTCTGCCCCTTGCACGCAAATTCCAATAATCGTTCGTCATTCTGTGGTGAAGTGTGTGGAATAAAAACTGGGAAAGCAGTTTGAAAGTCCATTGGCCAAAAAAAAAAAACGCAGTTAAAAAACGATCGCTTCCCCGGGTGGGAAAGCGAAACGGAAAATTAGTGGTGTGATTTGTGGCATACAATCGGTATAAAAAATGATAAAATTTGAAAAATGTTAAGCAATGCCATATTAAAAGAAGTATTCCGAGTGTTTGTTTAGTGGTTGAAAATTTTACGTGACTCAAGCCATTGGGTTTAAGATCACGACAAAAAAAAAGAAGAAAAAATACGACAGATAAAAAAGGGGAGTGAAGAAAAGCGACTTTGTGCTGCGACAAAAAAAAATGTGTGCGACAATCAATTTCGAACCATTAAAAAAGGTTTCAAATCGGTTTAGAATCTTCTTGTGAAAATATAAAAGTGTTGTTCGCCCAGGACGGGGGAAGGAAAACCGTGCGATCTCGTGCTGATAGTATCGTATGATTATTGTTTCTTGTTGCAGTCATATATGTAAGTGATATCCGAGGCCGAGCAGGAACGAAGCAGTGAGCAAGCAACGATGCGACGAATTTCGGTGTGGGTCCTGCTGGGCCTGGCACTGTTTACCCTCAGTACGGCGGGTAAGTACGTCTAGACGAACCTAGGACTAGGTAGGCCAAGCAGCGCAGCGGGCAGCAGCGGTGTGACGGAACGGAGCGCCGAAGGAAAATTGCACGTTATATAATTTTATTATGCAACAACTCCTGCCGTACGATGAATGTGGACCCTGCTGAATATGCGCGATCGTATCGCGAAAACGAACCAACAACTGCTGTGTGTGCGTGTGTATGTGTCGGTAGAAAAGACGGATCGGATGCTCTTGACGGTACGGGCCCGGAGGACGGCCGCGACATCAGCCGCCGTTACTCGAGGGTTAGCCGCCCAAGGCAAGAGGTTAGGGATTTATTTTTAACCTATTCCGAACTCCGACGGGCTGGTGAGCTTCTAGACATGGATATATATACTTATAAGAGAAAATGTGTGACGAGGTTAGCAAAACCGGATGGCTGCGATTCGGATTGTACGTACGCTTAATCGTTAGCGAACGCGATGATGGCGCCCCCAGTTGATTGAAGGTGTGCAAAGTGCCAAAATGTGTTGCTATCGCTCAACAGCTACACGATGCGTGGTTTCTTTTTCGATTTCTTAAAACACTGATTTGCACCTGACATGCAGTGGTGCGGGTATAATTTGACAGCATTGTTATTTATGGCCGGTTGCCGGCGGCTTGAGCGAAGCCGCTTTGTCGCGCGGGTAGGCGAATAAAGTCACTGTCGCCCTTGGATGCGCGGCCTAACCGGGACCGGGACGCCGGACCCACGCGACGACGGGAGCGCTTCAACGATCGGCTTACTCAACTGCGCTGGCTCCATCTTGAGCTGCTTAAAAAGGATATTTTTAGGAGCCACGGTTGTCGCGGTGTTCAATGCCGCTGCGGTAACGGTTGATCGCGGCGATTACGGGATATTGATTTCGGCCACACACGGCTACCCCGGTGCCGCCCACTTGTGATAAGAATGTTGCCGCACGACCCGGCGCTCATGGGCGAGTTGTGGTGGGTCACACGGCCGAATCGGTTTGAAATATGTCCGTTCGCGTGCCGAAGGCGCTTGGAACCTGCAGTTGTAGACGCTTCTCTTTAATTGCTCCTTTCTATAATTAACATCCGAGCGAAGCGTGAGAATGCGGCGGATCGTGGATTGATAATAACTAAAGCGGCTTCTGGCTTCTCGGGCGGGATTAATCGTCATGGCATCCTTGGATAGAATGTTCTGAAAATGGAAATGGAAAGCGCACGGTTAGAATACACTGCCTTCAAACCAGTTTGAATGTTTTATAATGGAGGAAAATTTATGATTCACTTTTTTTTATTGATATTGATCCCTTTTTACCTGAATGATTCCTTAAGAACGCACCGTGCGTCCCCATTGCACCACGCCGGGCACTGAGTTCGCGTCAGTCACTGTCGTTTTTTGTGATCTTGACACACATTTTCATGGTCCAGCGTGTAGCCACTGACGACACTGCGCACCATCGCGTTCAGCAGGGTCACTATTTTTAAATAGGAATGAATCTTCGTTGGAAATAGAGCCGCCGTCGAAGACCATCTGCGCGAAATCAAGACCTGACACGCACACAAACGATGCAGCGGCAGCAACCGTCATCTGCGAAGAAGATTTACACCCATGAAGATAACGACATTTTAACGCATATCACTCCGGGAGCACCAAAATGGGTGATGCAATGGGGCGATGTCATCGCTATAATTTTGAGCATTTTCACATAGCAGGCGTAGGAGAGCTGTGGTTTATTGTTTTACTAGATGTTAACACGGTGTTTTTCTCTGTGCAGGGTTGCAGGTGGGAGCCGAAGCGCCAACCGAGTACGAATGCAGGCCTTACATTGAGAAAGCAATTCAGGATCTTAAAACCGAATCAGGTAGCTTTGCCGTGGGTGCACCAGCGGTGTAAACGATCCTTACTCACTGGCGATTTCTTCCAGCGGAAGCTGTGGATGAGAATGCCAGCACGGAGAACACGATCGACGTGACGAGCCAAGAGGAGGATGACAACACGGCTGCGGAGGAAGTGAGCCTGGAGGAAACGGACACTGCCACGGACGATGCGTCGGAAGAGATAACTCCCTCGGAAGAGGTACAGGAGCAGTTGTTCGCCGACCGAACGGAGGAAGAACCGACCGAGTCCGAGGCGGCGGCCGACGAGGCGGAGGAAGAACCGACCGAGTCCGAGGCGGCGGCCGACGAGGCGGACGAAGACGTAGAGGAAGCTTCGGAGGAAGCCGCTGTCGCTGATGAGGAAGCGGAAGAGGCTACGGACTCGGAAGAGGACGACGAGGAGCGGGCTGAGGAGGCTACGGAAGAGAACGTTGAATCGACCGAAACCGAACAGTCCGAAGATGGGGCTGAGGAGCTAGCTTCGGAAGAATCGGCCAACCAAGTGCTGGATGAGGACGAGGAGGACGATGACGATGAAGAAGGGGAGGATGCAGTAGAGGAGACGGCTTCTGAGGAAGCAGCGGAGGAAACTACGCCGTCAGCGGAGGTAGAATCCACCGACAGCCAGGAAGATGAAGCTGATGATGAGGTAAGATATTCCCCATCAAAAATCTCCCGCAATACTCCACACACACATCGTGGTTCAGCGCTTGGACTTTGAATCATATGAATCGTGCGAAAGCTTGACTGTCCTTCCAGGATTGTCCCACCAAAGAAACCCATACCATTCTCGCTTGTTGTACCGTTTTTTGTGCCGCTGACGCGTTCATTCCGTGTTACATTTCTCCTACGCCGGCTTCTACCATTGCTTTTTGTTTACCCATGTTTGCGGACAATTTATGAACCGTTCCAACTGTTGCTATCAAGGATGCAGATCAAACGTTGAACAGTGAGGAAGAGGAAGACGAAGAGGAAGATGAAACGCCCGAGGGTGTTGACGATGGCGAAGAAAACGAAGATCAAGCTAATAGCCAAGAAGATGAGGATGACGATGTAGAGGAGGAAAATGCGGTGAAAGGATCGTACGATGATCGCGAGCAGGATGAAGAAGATGCTTCTGGGGAAGCAAACGAAGCCGTGTCAGAAGAGGCTAGTGAAGATACCGTCGAGACAGACGATGATGTGAACGAAAGCACCGAAGACGCCGGTGATAGTGAGAAAGAAGAGACCGGCTCCGAGGAGCAGGACACCGACGATGAGGAGCCAGCCACTAGCGATGAGGAAGCTGTTCCGTTGAGCACGGAGGAACCGGCCGAAGACGAGGCGGACAGTGAGGAGGACACCACCGGTAGTGACAATTTGAGTGAGGAAACGGAAGATGAGGTAGACGAAAGCGTTACTGCAGCAAGCGAGGAGGTATGAGTTTCAAAGTGGTACACCCACCGGCGGGGATAACGCAAGTCAGTGATTGAGGTGGTGCTGGGAGGAGAGATCCCTGCGACTCGGGGACTGCGTCGTATTGATGGGTGAATTTATTTACAGGAAAGAGAAGCATCGGAACCGGAAGTCGCTGAGCAGTCGGAGGAGCAGGAGGTAGCCGCCAGTGAGGAAGTTGCCACGGAGGAAGAGCCGTCTGAGGAAGAACCGGTTGAGGAGAGCAGCGAAGCTGCTGCTGCTTCCGAAGAGGCCGAAGAAGCATCTCCAGAGCAGGAGGAGCAAAGCACCGAGGAAGCTGCTGATGCTGCTGAAGAGACTGCCGATTCTGTGGAGGAATCCGTTACCGAATCTGCCGAAGAAGACGAAGTGGAAGAAGCGGAAGAAGCTGAAGCTACTGATGCTGCTGCTGATGCTGGCGCCGAAAGCGATAGCGATGAAGAGTCCGCCGTGAAGCAAGACTCGGCCGAGACCTTAGCGCAACAGGACGGTGAGAGTGTTGAGCAGGCATCGGCAGAAACGGCGGAAACGGCGGAAACGGCGGAAACGGCTTCGCAGGAAGAGTCGTTCCCGGAGGAAGATCTTCTATTGGTAATGAAAATATTGCTTTATCTTTTTCACAAGCACGACCTGTTCAACAATGACGCGTAGGACGACGTTGTTTTGTAGTGCCTAGGCTAGTGTACACTTTAAACTATATCTGTTCCGTCTGCGTGTATCCTACTAGGAGTACGAAATTCCATCGAACCTTAGAGACACCTCGCACATCTACGAACTGCTGAACATCAACGACGACGCGTCGGCACGGGAGAAAGCCCTACAGGAGACGGCCGACGTGATCCTGCGCGATCTGAAGCGCATCTATGACAACTCGATCAAACCGCTCGAAACGCTGTACAAGTATCGCGATCTCAGCAACCGTCACTTTGGCGACCCGGAGATCTTCTCGAAGCCGCTCGTGCTGTTCATGGGCCCGTGGAGCGGTGGCAAATCGACCATCCTCAACTATCTCACCCACAACGAGTACACGCCCAACTCGGTGCGAACAGGTAACGCTCGAACGCGCTGCATCCGGCGTTGACCCGTATTTATGCTGGCTGTTCCCGTCGTAGGTGCTGAACCGTCGCCCGCGTACTTTAACATTTTGATGCACGGCGACGAGCCGGAGGTTTTGGACGGTACCCAGCTGGCGGCCGATTGGACCTTCTCGGGATTGCAAAAGTTTGGACAGGGTCTGCTCGACCGTCTGCGTGGCCAGAAGCTGCCGAACAAGCTGCTCGAAAGGGTAAGTTAGCACTCGCCACAAAATTGTAAGTAAGTTGCATGACGCTCGCCCAACAAAGGCAGCAGTTGCGGTCGGCGACATTTGCTTTCTAACCAACGCGCACGGCAGCAAGCAGCTGTTGCGCTGTCGATCTCGGTTGACATTTCGTGCAGCACGCACCCGCACCAACGGATTGCGACAAAATGGCCGAAAATAGAACCCCGTACGTGCCTTAACGTGGTCGCGTTCTATTTTTGCGTTCGGAAATGCTTCTGCGTGTAACGAGCTTAACTTTCACTGCCAATGGTGGCAGCACGGCGTTGCGGTCGCGTCGCGCGTCCCTACTAGTAGCTCTTGACCCTAGTTTTAACGTGCACTCACTCTCGCTCTGCTCTCGTCCACACCGTTGCAGGTAAACATTGTCGAAATTCCAGGCATCCTTGAGGTGCGGAAACAGGTGTCCAAGTATTTCCCCTTCAACGATGCCTGCCAGTGGTTTATCGATCGCGCCGACATCATCTTCCTGGTGTACGATCCATCCAAGCTGGACGTGGGACCGGAAACCGAAGCCATCCTGGACCAGCTCAAGGGACGAGAATATCAGGTACGAGGCGGTTGTGCGAGCTGCAAGATACAAAGGGTTGACATTAATAATCAATTTTTTTTATTACCCTGCCAATTTCCCTACCAGACGCGAATCCTGCTAAACAAGGCAGATCAAGTGAAACCGGAGGAGCTGCTGCGCGTCCAGAGTGCACTGATCTGGAACATTTCTCCGCTGATGTCGTCGGCGCAACCACCGGTGATGTACACGGTGTCTCTTTGGTCCAATCCCTTCGAAGTGGGCGCACCCGTCCGTCTGCTGCGCTCGCAGGAACGATCGCTACTGCTCGACCTTGGCCAGGCTATCGATCGTCGCATTGAAAACAAGATCGCCAGCGCTCGCCGCTTTGCGGTAAGACGTGCGATTGAGGGTCTATTACTGGGGGATAATACAATCGACCATCTTTCCTTCAGGTTCGTGTACGCAATCACGCCAAGATGGTGGACTGCTATCTCACCACGTACTACAACCACAAGACGCTGTTCGGCAACAAGAAGCAAATATCGGAGAAAATCATTGCCAGCCCTCAGGATTACCACATCTACGAGGGTCTTTCCACGCTGACCAACATTTCGCGCTACGATCTGCCCGATCCGGAGGTGTACCGTGACTTCTTCCATCTGAACCCGCTGTACGAGTTCAAGAAGCTGTCGGAAACGTGCACGTACTTCCGCGGCTGCCCGATCAACAAGCTCGACGTGGCGATCGCGTACGATCTGCCCGAACTGGTCGGCAAGTACAAGAAGATGTCGGAAGCTGCTCTTGCCAAGCTGGATGTTCTCACGCCAACGTCCGATTTCGGCAAGGGGAAATCGAATAGTTGAGTGCAGAGCGCTGCGCTATTCGTACGATCGAACAAAACTTGCATTCAATGCGTAATGTTAAAGTAGTGTAGTACGGTATATTTATTTACGTTCTTTGTTTTCCTAACGAATTTTCTACCGCTATCGTCGTAGGTTTACTGTCTCTGAGATATCCCTGATTGGAGACGTTGACAAACAACCCACACAAACACACCAACACACACACACGCAAACATTTACACACAACTTGTGCTTTCTGTTTATGTTCTCTACTTCTTTCTAATTCGTAGTGGTTTGAAGGTTGTATCGGAACGAACCTAACAAAACCAAATTCAAATTCAGTACGCTTCTGCTGCTACAAACGTGAACAGCTCGCGCTATGAGTCTGATCGAACACTGACCGAAAATCGAAGTTGTTAAAGATGGAAGGTTTACCGTTTTGTGTTAATAAAGAGAAACTATTGTCTGCGTCGGTCAGTCGAACAACTTCAGTGCATACGACAAGCAAGAAACGCATCGGGGAAGTAAATGAACCCCGTTGCAAGTGTGTATCGTGAACGAACGTAAAGTTTGCCCATGTGATAAGTGTTGGCGCTGAGCATAAGAAGACATTGCCCATAATTTTCATCGTACACATTCACACAAACACACACACACACACACCGACACAGACCGACTGTGACATCGCAGACAGGGCTTTAAACAATCGAACAAGAGTGGCGAACGGTGCAATGTGTGACTCTAGACCAGACTGAACGATAAAGGTAAACGTGAAACTACATCAAACTCGGGCAATATGGCACGACTATCGCCAACGTTACAAAAAGAAACCTTAGAGAAAGCCGAATAAAAATTGTAAAAATTAATAAAATAACGAACTTTTTACCAGTACTCGATCTTAAGCATGTGAGTGTAATGTTCAATGTACTCTTGATCGGAGTGAAGACCCTTGAACTGTAGGGCTGTCGTATATATTATTATTTATTTCCTATTTGTTGAAAAAAGAGACTTACTTGATTGTTAACTGATGCTACCGTTTTACGGCAGCCTGCGTCGGAATCAACGGTATTGTGATTTATCTTGTATGACTTTAAAATGACGGATTGCATTGAACGTTTAAATTTATTTGCTTTCTCTCAACTTTTCATAATCTTCGTAACTCAACAGCTTCTCCTTCAATGCATTACAATGCTCTATTTTTGGCATTACTATAGCAACGTATCCCTCTCCGTCGAGCCGCATTATTTCCGGCTCACCAACAACACGTTCATTCACTTCCACCAGCTTACCCTGCACGCATGATCGTAGCTTGTAAACACTGTCATCCACACACGTTACCAGTGCCAGCGTTGAGTCGGCTTGCAGGATCATTCCGCCACTTTTTTTACGACCAGAAACTTTGTTCTCGCTTCGATCAAACTTGCCTACCTCGAAGCTCACGCTGCGTATGCCCTTCTCAAATGCCACATGCTCTTTCGCGAACCCCACCAGACATATTCGGTTGGTGTGAAACAATACTTGGTGTGGCTCGTCCGGCTTGTTCGGTGGTACGAAATACAGCTTCGTATAAAAGCGATCTACTATGGATGGCTGATTTTCTATGAAATCATTCAAGATCGATGGAACTGTTATTCCAGCGATTTCTTGCGATTGCTTCTCGTACCAGTAGTCGTCCGGGATTGTTTCTTTCATCATCCTTGTTTCTCTCGCATGAGCTCCTGCACGCGCTTTTGTTTTTCAAGCGCTTTTTCTCGGTTCAGTTTCTGCCGGGTCTTCCTTTCGTTCCGTAGACAAACTATCATTTGGCGGTCCAAATCATTGCAGATACCGAGAAATTTAGCGAACTTATTCTGCAAAAAAAAACTTTGATGTAGCGAATGCATGCGAATCCGAGAATATTCGAGCGGCATCCTACCTCCGAGTGACACTTTTTCAACTCTTCGATGATAAGATTGCATTCGGTTGAATGTAAATGTGGAGAAAGGTCTGTATGCATCACTTTTCACAAATAAATCGTAACACTACTGTGTGCTGATTGAATTTACGCTAATTTCGCACTGAAAAATTACACAACATTGAGCGGCATGTCTTACCGAATGTTTTGACAGTTCGTAACGTCAAAGGGTTTGAAAATCAAAACAAATCGACCTGCATCTCTAACTTTATTTCTTTTCGCGATTGATGAAGTTTATGATGTTGTAATTTTGAAAACAAAATTACCAATAATAATTTTATTGTTTAAATAAAACTATTACATCCGAAAATGATTTGAACAAGATCTGAAAATCAATAGAAGCTGTATTGAGGGTATGAATAAGAGTTGAATACTCCAATTTTCGTAGGAAAATGACAAATGTATTTTGTACTGACTTTACCAAATTCTTCGTACGTGTGTCATTCTGTGTTTACGTGCGAATATTAATGAATAAATAAGATTACTTACAATTTTCCGCACGAATAGATAGAAATAATTGTTTTCTCTGTGTATTTATGTTGATTTCTAGAATTCGTCTATCAACGGCGACTACAAAACTCTCATCATGGGAACCGAATGGGATAGTAAGTGCCCCTCATACAAGCCTACCTCAAAGATAAACAAACTTTCACCCTGTGGAAATTTGTTTCCTAGCACTACGAAAGCAGGCTCGTCATCTGGAAAATGATATCGACATGAAACTGATCGCGTTTAATAAAGTCGGCGTTGGTGCGGCTAGCGGTTCCACAGCGGCAGCCAGCAACACAGACACGTCGCCACTGCTGGGAGATCACGTCTTTGACACGCTGTCGCTGGAGATTGAGCAAATGCTAGACAAACTGTCCAACATTAACGAAAAAATGTCCGAGATCCCCAACAGCGGTGCAGCGGTGATGCATGTTTTGCAGAGGCATCGTGAGATACTGCACGTAAGATCGATTGAATGATCGAAACATTTCCGCACCGCAGTTGACTTACGGTAATTCGCTTTCAGGGATACCGGCAAGAGTATCTGAAGATTCAGGCCAACCACACGACACGAATGGAACGTGAGGAATTGTTGCGCGGATCGGGTTTGGGCACGTCGTCGGTAGGCTCTCCGTCGACATCCGGCCTAAGTCGGCGGGATATGTACCTCAAGGAGAACACCCACTTGCACAGCTCCAGCTCGCTTGTTAACGACCAAATTAGCATAGCAATGGAAACAAAAGAGCATCTAACATCACAGCGGCAGCATTTGAAACGATTCCAAACACGAATGCACGATATTTCGAACCGTTTTCCTCTAATATCCAGGTACAGTATGCAAACGTGCGAATGAGTGGGCAAATTCTAATGTTATATTTTTATTTTTGTTCAATTTCTAGCTTAATCCAACGCATCAACATAAGAAAGCGTAGAGAATCGCTAATAATTGGAGGAGTGATAGCTGTCTGTACAATCCTATTACTATTGTATGCGTTTCACTGACTCCTTCACTGCGTCCTACGTAATCAACACATCGCTTCCAGCGCATTTTTATTATTCCTTTACCTTTTTGAAATGTTTGATAGAAAATCAGTCCAAACTGACTCTGTTGATGACGTGTAATAATTTGTATAAATGGTAAATAGACACAGCAAATAAATAATGTGATATTCTTCCTACGTACTAGCTATTGAGTAACTAAATTAAAGATATTCATAAATGATTAGGAACAAGCAACGAAACAATAATTTATTTAAAATTATACCCTACTTATGATACTCATAGTTCTGCGCCAATTGGCATATTTTACTAATAATCTTAAGAGAAACGTATTTGGTTGAACAGATGCCGACCCCCCGAAGATTGGCCCCTGATGTTTTGGTAACGTCATTACCACAGTTTGGCCGACGCCCACGGATCATCCAAGGCTGCGACGACGGGTTTTTCTACGACGAAAGGAGTATGCACCGGGACTGGGACAGCTTTCGGTACGGGCACCGGAACGGGTGCTGGTACGGGGTAACCGACGTGCTTGATCACGGGCACCGGTACGGGATGCGGCACCGCGACCGGATACGGTCGGTCAACGGGCACGGGGTACGGTTTTTCTACTGGTACGGCATACGGCCGCGGAACCGGCACCGGGTACGGACGATCAACCGGAACTGGTACATGAACCTGTAAGATTCGTGCTCGTTAAACCGTGCATTTATTTTCTAAAAACTTTTCTAATCTCACCCGCACTGGTACCGGGTACGGCTTTTCGACCGGAACGGCGTATGGGGCGGGAATCGGGATTCCAACTTTCTTCGTTACAACGGTGTGCGTGTGGGCATGCGTTCCCAGATAAGGACCTGCAAAGGCCGGTAAAGGAGCCGGTGCGGCTGCCAATGCGACTGACGCTAGTGGATCTGCCGCCGGTAGAAGATGCTGATGTGCAAAGGCATGCCCATAAACTGGCGCAGCCGGGGCATACGCACCGAGCCCGAAAATTCCACGCTTGTCCTTCTTGGTGCCGCCCAGTTTTGTCAACGAGCTGATTTCTTTCTCAGTGCCTGCATACACCAGCGCTAGAGGAAGTACGAATAATACCTGGCAAAGGGAAAAATACAAGTTGAAAATATATTCAAATTCATTTGCCAACGAGCGCTGGCACTGGTTTGCAAAACATAGCTAATAATAAATCATAAATAACCACCCATTAATTATCTCTTTGTTGTAATTTGCGTTTGTTTTATACACACTAGGCGGATTATAATGGAAACATCACGCTAGTAGCACTAAATATTCGATTCGATGAACATAAATCTCGTCACACAAAAAAAAAACAGAAAATCATAATTTCTTTGTGTTCCCTGGCCATCACTTTCTTTTATGGTGAACAACAATGTGGCTCCGAAAAGAGCTACGTTGACGATTTTTAAATGAATATTAATGAGGTGTATCGCGTCGAATGTTATGCAACGCATTAACCATTAGAAAATGATTTTGGTGGAAGCTTCGATACGAAGTTTTTAATATGAATATTTTCACCAACATAAAAGTAGTGTCTACAAAATGCTTCAAAATGCCATGTGCAAAGCGAATACTGTGGCTCACATGGTACACTCTTTGCGAAATTAAGTATTTTGCGTTTTTTTTTATGCCTAACATCATCGGTAGTATCAGAAGCACTAATCCCAGTTCGAATTGTCACGTACCAAAAGTTTCATTTTGTGTGCTCACGTGCTAGCGTCAACGATTCCGTACAGCAAACTATCCCGCGAAACGCTGCGAATGTCTTGCAGTAGGCGAAGCGTTTTTCACTTTCCACTCCGTATCACAGGCTGGCAAGTCCCACGTTGCTTCTCGTTAGTTGAGCTAATAGGTTCTCGTTCTCCCGGGAAGGCAGGGATAACACACACGTCGTGTACGTCGCGGCACTCGTCTATTAAACGCGCACTGGTTTCGTCCCCGTTTCGTACGCGCTCCACACCAAAAAGGATGCACACCAGGTTTGCACTCGGAAAATCGGTGTCTTCCTCTGGACGGGCAGACACACCTTTAAATCGGAACGTTCGATCGCGAATTGATTGTTGTCCACTCGGATGCCCGAAATCTTATACACCCCGGGCAGGCCAACCAAAGCTATCCCCCTCCCCAGAAGTGTTCCCCACGGGAATGTCCAAATTAATTGCATTTAGCCGCACGGTCCACTAAGCAGCGTATGAAGCGATGTTCCACCCCGACGGCATACATGTGAAATTGACCCACTCTGGAGGGGTCCATTATTTGACGGCGGCCAGCACCGCTGAGGAATGTGCGCCAAGCGGCACCACTTTCGGTGGTGGGACCACATGCAACCGCAAGGTGTCAGGCAACACTTGCAAAACTGTCAACCGATCGGTGACACCCGAAGATCCCGGCGCGGGCGGTGAGCCGGATTTGCATGCGGGGTGATAATTGTTCTGGGCCCACGATATAGTTTGCGCAATCTTAACCGGCTGTATCGCACCGGATGCGCGTTTTGCAAGTGCGAGCGGGTGTTTGCGGTGCGCTTTGTTTCTTCACACTGCAGATGGGGTTCCGATTCGTGGTGGGGCTGATCGGTGGTGCAACGTGTAATTGCTCGGATAATCGATTACATTTGTAGTACTCATTGTTCGTCCGGTATCTGGGGCTGCACTTGACCCGTTTCACTTCTTACGCGATTGCAATCGCTTTCTCAGCTAGACGGTGCTATTCAATGTCATGAAATCGAAAGGGTGTTTATGTTGTACGCATGCAACGCTTTTGTTCCTGATGACATCACTCTTGACATTCTTGTGGTCCTATATTGTTGTCCCTTTGTGTATATTTGACTTTTTTGTTCATTGGTTTTTATTTATTTGATCTGAAAAGGAGAGGCAAATGGAAGCTCGTCAGAGGAGAAAGGGCTTTAGTTCATAAATAGAGATATGGGTGAATTTGAGGATTTTTTTTCGATCCCGGACATGATGACGATTATTTTGATTTCGTTATAAATTTCATACCGGAGAGACTATAAATACTATTAGAAAGACATTTCATGACAAGACAGTATTTTTCACGTATATTCAGATCTTCGTATACTTAATGTTGTACTACTTATTATTAATCAACAATGCTTGTGTATTTAAAAAAATATACATGTTCTATTAGCTATAACAACCATGAACATATACAAATCTAGATCACCGCACCTTTGTCTTCATTAACTCACTTACTTTTTGCGCCACTTACATCATCCGATCGAAGCTTCATCCAACAAGAACATATTGCATCTGCTAATTAGGTAATGTACAGGCCGCTGTTTGGGATGTTGGTTGTTTTGAGTTTCAAGCACACCTTTGCCCAGAGCAGATGGTCATAAATTGCATGGAAATAATGTAATTACGTGCACAAGCTACGGCACATTAGGTGCTGCATAAGTGTCGTTAAGCAGGGAACGATTTGTACGAGAGAAGAATGGAGCTCGTAGCTCACTTCGATCCGCTCAACTAACGTTCATACTT